>JAODXP020000019.1:7196592-7264685 GCA_027497455.2 Sardinella longiceps | reverse complement strand
CTCCCACTTCTTGGTCTTACCTCTTAACCACTACACCACGATTTGATTTGTCTCACTATATTCAGTGTATATGGTTGAAATGAAATAGAACCACTTTGCTCTATTCCTAGATAAAGGTTCATCAAACTGTGTGAGAGAACTATAGAGACACCGGGAAGCAGCTTCATAATCTTAACCCCTCTGCACTTACGCTGCAGGCAGTCGGCGTTGAGCAGCTCCTGGCACTTCTCATGACACTTGACCCCGCACTCGGCGCAGCGCAGGCCCTGGCGGGCGATGCCCCACAGCAGGCCTTCGCACTCGTAGCAGTAGGTAGGCGTGGTTGCCGTCCACACCTCGAAGTTGTGCGGCGTGGTGCAGGAGATGGGGTAGATCAGAGCCTGCAGCGTCTTTTTGTACACGTGATTTTTCTGTAGAGACAGAGCGAGAGAGAGAGAGAGAGAGAGAGAGAGAGAGTAGGAGTGTTACACTTGGAATGGAAAGGTGTAATGCCGTACCGTAGGAGGTATCCTGACAGGAGGTTGGATGGTGTCAAGGAAAAAAAAAATCAAGGTGGAAAGGTACACACTGTAACTCTTTTTTTTGGATTACATGCTGTTTCTCTTCATTGGGAGCTATCCAAAGGAAGGTAGTAATACTTTCTATATTTGGGTACAGAATCTGTTTGCTGTAAAAATGAATTCTGGTGTGTATAGTGATGATGGGAGTGGGTAATGCTTATGAATGTGTGTTTACACTTGTGTGATTATTTGTGCGCTGTGTACGTATGTGACTGTGGGTGTGTGTTTACTGACACACAATGTCTCTTTAGCTGTTATCATATAGTTGACTAACTTCAACAGTCCTATTAAAAGTCACATTTCTTAAAATACTATCTCTATAAAACATATGTGTTTTGTAACAGAGAGGCAAGACTGTCTCTGAGGTTCTATGTGGGGAAATGGGCATTTCTAAGACTTGAAAAAGTGTGATGAAGGTGCACAAACTTTGAAATTGGGAGCAGGACTAAAAGGAGGAAATAGCAAAGTACAAGGAAAAAGTCGGCTTCAACCAGAATTTGCATCCCGAAAAACGTATTAAAAAAAATAAATAAAAAATCCTTGACATTTCAGGCCAATAGCCCTTCCTCAGATGTCATGTGAAGCAGAATATTTCCTTGTACAGTACATTGGCATTTCTCAGTCTTACCAGTTCGTCATCCTTCAGGGTGGAGCGGACGGCCAGAGCGCGAGACATGCCTGCCTTCCTGGACTGCACCAGGGACTGAGGGAAGAGGAGAGGAGAGAAAGAGCCAAAGTTAACGTTAAAGTTGCAATATGAGTTCCTGCATGGTTTCAGTGATCACAGACCATCTCCCCTTGATTTGCTAGCTGTCTACTCTCTGAATACACTGTGATAAAGTCCCGTCTCAGGAGACAAGACAGGGGCTGTAAACGTCAAACAAACACATGGGCACAAAAGAAAGAGAAAGTGCCTCAGTTAACGTTTAGCAAATGGTGCCAATCCAAATAACAATATAGTTGGGTTTTTTTCTGTTTTTGTTGTTGTTTTTTGTTTTTTCTCAGACAACTGGCCTCAGATAACCCCTCAGAATTGCATGACATCATTAATATGCTAATGATTATTAAACAGGCTACCGTCTGTGGATTCTATCACTTGAAAGCCAGCTTTTAGCAGACAATGAACACTTTGAGCTTGTTTGTCTGCAGTTTTTATTTTAAGTGTCGGCTTATGTCTTTTGAAACCTTCTTCTCAAGATATCTTTCCTAATACTGAGAAGAGAAAGGAGGTAAAAAAAATTAAAGCTGTTTCTTAAAAGATTAGGAAATCACTTCAAAGGCAAAACTAAAAAATATTTCTGATTTCGGCTACACAATAGAACTTTTTAGAGGGAAGTTGACATTTTCTTACCATAGCCTTTAAGCGAATGTGGTGTAGCAGTCACAAAGAAAAGAAAAAAAGGAAGTCAAACTTTGATTAAATGCAGCAGCAAGAAATGTTGAAATGTTAGGCAATCTAAGGCAAAATTGTATAACAAATTCAACCCACCACTTCGCTGACAGGTAGAATGTGCCTTCTCTTCCGAAGATCAGGCATGCTGTCAATCCCAAATATACCACCTCCACTGAGAGGAAAGCACACGATTCAACACAGTCAGAGAGAGACCATAGTAAATGAATAGTATCAGTAGTTTGACTACTCCAGGTACATGTAGCACTTATCAGAGCAAGTTTCCCAATGGTAATGATATAAAAAATGTATGTCCCCTTATTCTTTATGTCAAGACTAAAGAGCTTAAGTGTCTGCTTTATGAGAATATGGAGGTGTCCACTGCACACATAACCTGGTAATAAAGGAAAAAATGGGGAAATAAAAAAAAGAAGAAATAAAACCAGCAATAAATAAATAAAGGCAGGCATAACTCACCCAGGCTTGGCCCATGCCTGTTTGGGGTCTCCATGCTCTTGGTTCTATGACAGTGACAATGAAAGAACTGTTAGTGGCAACTACTTTTAAAATATTTATAAACGATAATGAAAGATGGAAAATAATGTACAGTAATGGAAGAAAATGAAAAACTCTCAGTTTCTTCCGAGTTGGTTGAGATTCAATAAAACACAACAGCTGATCTGCTGCACAGAGAGCAGCAGAGTACATTGAGCACACAGCTTGTTCCCATACAAAACAGCTGTCTCAGTAACCTTTACACTTATAGTCTATGATCTATAGTCTATGTCTATGTGTTCCAAGCAATGTACAACACAATGTCCTTTCGGTCAATGCACCATTACAGACACAGCATAATGAAAAAGATGGTTAACACACACACGCGCGCGCGCGCACACACACACACACACACACACTGTAGCTTTGACCAATATCCATGCAGTAAATGAAAGTTTGAGTGCTTTATGACGACATTACTATGACACAAAAGTCCTACTAAATGAAGATGAAAAGAAGTCTTGGTCCTGAACTAGTCCTCAACTTTCCAGCACAAAGAATTACATACAGTACATGCAACAAATAGGCCCATGCACCACAGATATAAACAAAGAAACAAAGAAATAAACAAAAATTATAATCATGTCATTTATTCATGGTAGGGTGCCGGTGGTGTATGTGGGGGGTGGGGGGTGAGATCAATCATTTGCAACGGGAATAAGATGAGGAGACATGCAGCGGATGGGGTAAAAAACAATGAATTGCCATGACAACTTTGAGAATTAAGCAGCGGGGGTTCCTGTACAAAACGGCAAAGAGTAACCTGATCTTCCTCTCGGCTGGATTCTGTAGAGGAAGAGGCATAAACACACACACACACCAGAGCGGGCATTACCAGGATGTAGTTTTATTCAGAGGAGGACAGACAAAGCTAATGTACCCACATACACACTGTGCATACAGTACAGTCCCACATAGCCACAGAGATTGTGGTGTAATGCACACCACAGAACTGGGAGGCGATACAAACAGCAGGGCTCTAAGCACTGCACCGGATTGCCTGAATATTTCTCTCAGATGTATAATTCATAGCGTAATAGGTGCTAATTTGTCTCTGGTCCTACTTTCATGGCAGGTTCTCTCTTCCCAACCCCCCTCTCATATGAAGCCGAGTTCTACGCCTGAAGCGCTGTAAATGGCAGAAGATGAAACACTGAGAAGTGGGATTCCTGCCAGTTTTTTGACTCAGCAGTTTTATTCCCTAACATTATGATTCTCAACAAATTCTCTGAAATAGGAAAAACGGAACGAGACGGAAAGCACAGCAAAGGCTGAGTTGTAATCTTCAGCAAACTGATAGATATCTTACAGCAGATGGAGCAATAAAGTTGACAAGGTACACCCTACATCAAAGTGAATAGGTAAATAAGCAACAAGGCTTTGATCTAAAAGGTATGTTAGTTTGGCACAAATACATTTTTACATTTAACAAAAAAAGGCCAAAAAAAGATCTGTCTCTAGCATAAACACTGTTGAACTGAAGTTTATGTTACTTTAAAGTGACAGTGTCAAACTTTGTGGAAAAAAAAGTTTGGATGGAACTTGAAAAAAAAATGTTTGTATGAAAGAAAATGTCAAAATCATACCTTGGTTAAAATCATCCTCTGAGAAGGTGGACATTGTCATTAGTGTGAGGTTACGACGGGTTTCTCTCTTCTCCCTGAGGATCTGCTGAAACGTCCTCATGCACTTCAGACGTCGTACGTCCCTCTCGCTCAGCTCCTGAGGGCAATCTGTTCCCTCCTCTGGGACTGCTAGCCCGCTATCCACATTAGTTTCTCTGTTCTCCGCACTCACATCTGCACTGGGACTGGTCTCAATACTGCTATTGGTCTCTGCACTGGCGTCTGCATTCGCATTCGCATCTGCACCAGTTTCTGCAGCACTGGTGTCTTCCCCCAAATTTTCTGAGATCTCTGCAAATACACCTTCAGGCTTTTCCACAACATCAGCCTCTACTGGGGTCTCCTTGGGAGACTGTAAAATTTCCTCTTCGTGCTGCACATGAATTTCTACGGCAGGTGGTGAACAGGGAACAGAGTTGGTTGTGTAACCCTGTGCTGAGGAGGTAGCCGGAGGGCTCGAGACTGTGGGAACCCCACTGGAGGGTGATGGTTCTGTCCCAGCAGACTGTAGGTCTTCAGTAGGATCAGTATCCTTATCCTGGGGGATCTCACATGGTGGTGGTGGCACCTCTGGATCTGTCTCGGATGGACCAGTAGGGTCTGTTGGTGTTGGAAGGCTGCTGACTCCTTCCGGGGCAACCATCCCTTCATTAGGTGTGGTAGCACATGGCGTTTCTATTAGAGTGTCACTGCTTGGGGAAGAAACCAGGGTGGCTTCAGTCTTGTCCCCAGGTGACTGAGCACCTTCTAGTTTCTTAAGGGCCACCCACAAAACTGATTTGAAATCCAACACTGCTTTGCCAAACCTCTTCACATTGAAACCTGAGTTACTGGCATCAGCTGCAGCGTCTGGTGGAGCAACTCTGGTAATACTGGGATCTGAGCTGGCTGTCTGGCTCCTCTCCACCTCCACTGAGGTTGGTAACCGCTGGGCAGCATCGGCACTGTGTGAAGGGTCAGCCAAGAAAGCCTCTGGGATCTGGTGATATGATGACTGGTCAGAAGAGAAGGTGTTCTGCCCACCTTGGCTTAGAGTAGTCTCTGTAATTCCATGACTTGTCTCCCTAGAATGAGCAAAATCTCCCATCTCACTTTTGTACATTTCTGTCGGAATGTAATGTGCGGACCCACTGCACTGCAACATAATGTCCTCAGTAGACCTTTCCATGGCCTCCGTTGCGTGTTTCTGAGCCCTTCTTTTTTTGGTGGAGAGCCATTCCTCTCGGCTACTTGTGCTTGCAGGAGAGTTGTAATGACGACTGGAAACGAAGGACAGTCGATCCGAGCTACCGGCAGAAGAGCGCCCAAGCGTGCTGCATGCTTCATCGTCTCTGCACCTCTCCCAGGTGTCCTCCATGCAGCCGTCCCCATCTTCAAAACTGCCCTGCCTGAAGTAACCGTCTTCTTCACTCCAGGCCGTGTTCCTGCTCAAACTGCGAGGGAGACTCATCTGGTTCCAATCCTGGTTCTCCGACGGACACCCGGGCTCAAGGCGGTCAGGGTCAGACTCTGACTTAGAGCTCTGGCCAGAAGACAGTGAACTGGTACTGGGACAGTCTTGTCCATCCTGGCGCTCCAGGTACCCAAAGCTCATCTTCCTGACTCTATTGCCAGGGAGGATGTCTGAGCTTTGGTCAAATGCTTCCAGCTCAGGTGACACATGAATATCTGGGTTTGGAGATTCTACATTAGACAAGGTACAGATATCTTCATACACTGATCCAAATCTTTTATTATCTGACAGTTGATTCAGGGCCATTTTGTACTGATCACCATGGAATTCTGGTGACCGGTAATTACTTGCTGCGCACAAGGACTCAGCTGTGTGAGATTTATCCATTCTTGTGTTGTAAGCGCCACTACACTTTTCATGGTAGAGATCAGAGCAGCCTTCTTTAAGTCCCACTGCCCCAGACCAAGAGTCTATTGGAGGTTTGGACCCTGATCGCATGCCTTCTATTTCCATAAGCACTGCCTCAACACAGCTAGATACCTCATCCACTGAACCACGCACAGAGGTGAGATACTCCCTCAAGTCTGAGATCTCCGCCTGAATCTTATTAATCCCTCTCAATTCCTTAAGGATGTGTTCAACTATAGCGCTGGACTCTTCCTCCTCCTCTTCCTCCTCATCCTCCTCAACAATTCTGTCCGCCCTGACTGCACTGTAGTTGTAAGAGGCTCCACTATTTGGTCCCATCTCTTCCAGAAATCTTGACCCATTGAAATCCGCCATGGCTGGCTTGGGCGTCCTCAATGGCTGCGCAATGCTGCTGTGCTGGAGGGTGCAGGGTATGCGGACACATCCTTCTCGGTTCAACTCCACCTCCCCGACGTAATCCATACTCGCAAGAGCAGCGTGTTCTTTGGCAACCTGCCCATTAGCTACTTCAGGTACAACACCATATCTCTCTCTCTGGGTCACATATCTCCTCAAGTCAGGTTCTGGACCCTCTTTTTCCTCTTCTTCGTCCTCCTCCAAGATCCCAGCATAATATGGGCAAGGGTTGTGCGACGCCTGCTCTCCAGAGCCCTGAAGAAGGCGATGGATTTTCCCACGGAGCATAAGCGCAACTCTGGGATTGGGGGCTCTCCTTTTGGGCACGGCTGCCTTGTGTTTGTGGCGTCCATACTGTGGGGTGCCAACCCCGTCCTGTCCGTTAAAGCAGTTCCTGGAGAACATCCTCAGAATGATATGTGCAAGATGGTCGTCAGATGACTCTTAATTTGATACCCTTCTGCCTCCTGCTTCATTTCATTGTCATGTGGATGGCATCTCAAATTATACAAGGTCTTTACTGAAGAGGTCTATTAGTTCAATGATCAAACACTCCAATCCATGGCTAAAAAAATGGAAAAAGAGTTGTCTGTGCATACTTTTACATTGTGACACTGCATAATGTATGCACTTGACGATTCTATAATGGCAATCCTCAAGTACATCCACAAAAAATATAGACTCAATACACATACCAGTATACTGTATCTTTCCTTTCTTGTCAATGCATGGTAATGAAAAATCAATTGGGTTAAAGAATTACATTGACATGACAGTGCTCAGTCCTCTCTATGTCCAGAACCATAACTCTCTCCCACTGTCTATCCCCAGACAGGAAATATTGCTTAATATGGACTACACTGTCTAGCCTCTGTAATATCATACTGTCTGTAAAATCAATCTGGTCTTAAAGAAAAGGTCAGGACTTAACAGATGGTGGGAGAACTCGTACAAAATAAATACAAAGGCTAACACACACACACACACACACACACACACACACACACACACACACACACACACACACACACACACACACACACACACACACACACACACACACACACACACATTGACATGCCCATAGACACTCACACGAGTATACACACACACACACACACACACACACACACACACACACACACACACACACACCTATAGAATAGTGATGAGAAACTGCCACGATACAGCTGGTGTAATTCAGTAAGGAATAAGATATGAAACTTGTGCCTCCAGAGGAACACACAGCCGCAGGTAATGTACCTACAGATTGTGTGAAAAGCACACACAACACAACACAGCACAGCACAGCACAGCACAGAAGTCTCATCTGAGACCTCACACAGCAAGAGAATGCATTCAGCAGCAGCAGCACAGCACAGCACATACTGTAGGATCTAACCTGTCAAATATGACTGGGGAAGTTTCTGCAGTGCAGTGTGGGCAGGGCAGAACAGCCAACTGTATGTCTCAGTAGAGTTGTGATACATTTATAATGTAAACTTGATCAGAAATATTAAAACTAAATCCTATCATGCTCATCTCATCTTCTTCAGTGTGGGATTCTCCATTGAAGTGACTCCATTGAGGCCAAGAGACTGCACAACTGTGTGCACAACTGTGTTAACAACATAAACACACACGTATATTATGTATGGAGCGAGAGACTCTTTCTGCACATGGTGGTAGCTATGGAGACAAATGCATGGCATATGTTTAAGATGGTTAATTAACGTGAAAGATCTTAAAATAAAAAAGACAATTCGAAGGCTTACATCCAGGAAAAAGGATTTCAAAATGCATTGATATCAAAAGGTAGATCAGTTTGTTTTTAAACAGCACATATAGGTACAGTACATACATTTTTGATTATGCACTGTAGCTGATATGACTAGAGCCTCTGGCTAGCATCCATGGTCTGGGAACGGTCTTCTGGGGCGTGTTTACATCGGTAGAGAGTGTACCGGCCAATAAGCAAAGCTGATTAGACGAGCTGTCCAATCATTTCAAACCAGAAGTGAATTTCCTCCCCCCCACAGTATAATCGCGTCAGGTTAAAGAACCTCCAGACTATGAATACAGATGAACAGCAGTATTATGGTCGGGCTATGTCAAGCTAGTTCCATGTGTAGATGACACGAGTTTGGCATACTGTAGCATCCTCTGAGAGTAACGATTGATGGGACAGCTGGCTGATAGCACCCCTAGACATTGTGATTTGGGGGCGGATGCGCCATGTCAGAGATTTACCCAATTCCCTCTTCAAAGCTACCCATAGATGCTGGAGCTATTCATTACCATGTCAAAGCTCAGCAATTAGGCTGCCACTTGATCTCTCTCTCTCTCTCTCTCTCTCTCTGAGTGAAAACAATGCCCCTAATCTTGCTTGTGCTTTGAAAACTGCTAGCCATATCATTCTTCATCTGTTCCCCTCAGAGCATTGAGTCCATCTCATACAACTGGCAACAAGCTACAAGTCTTAATCTTTAACATAAACATGAGGTGAATCATAATCTCCACTTAGGCTACCATTTCTCCGCTCTTCTCCCATAGTTGTGTGAAAAGGTGACTACAGGCCAAGCCTCTCCAAACTGAGTGTTTTTGAACTACTACAGATGAGCAACCCTAGTTGGCAGAAGACTTACAGAAATAAAAACTGAAACTTGTCTACAGTCTGACGCTTTTCTTCACAAGACCTCTTTGGTGACACCTTTGGCTGCGTATCTGGTATATCCTCATAGTGGGACATATAAAAACAAACAAAACAACAAAATATAGCTCTGGTTCAACATCTATTTGTGAGCAAATGGCACAGCAGACCTGTGGTTGTGAAGGTGGCCATTTTGCATACCACTTCTCTAAGACGATGGGGAGCAACAAGCTTGTTTATCTTGCCTGAATTAAGCAGGCTCGTGTAGGCTCCCGCTATCACCTCTCTCTCTCTCTCTCTCTCTCTCTCTCTCTCTCTCTCACTCTCTCTCTCACTCACTCACTCACTCACTCACTCACACACACACACACACACACACACACACACACACACACACACACACACACACACACACACACACACACACACACAAACAGTTGGCATATCTTATTTTCTTACTTATTCTTATTCAAACTTTATGTGTTGAGTAAGTGTTCCAGCTTTTGCTTGTCAAGTAGATTGACAGGCAGTGGAATCTAGATGAATGTCATCAGTGGGGGAAATGAAAAGACAGACAACAACTGTAGGAAATTGCCAGGCAGCTGGTTTAAGTGGAGAGAGACACAGAGGAGGAGACAAACAAACTCCTGGTAATTACCCTGACATTTCAGAAAGGACTGTGGAAAGGCAAGGGAGTTGAGGGAAGAATGCAACATGCTGTGCAACGAACGAGGACTAAACTGTAAAAATAGACATGTCTGTGACGAAAAGAACATGATTTGATGATTAACCAGATTAATTTTTGCAGATGTAGTCTCTGTCATAGTCCACTAGATGAATTAAAATTTAAGGTCAATGAATGTATCAGTGTTAAGTTCTGTCTAATTTGTTAAATACCTTTTTGTTATTATTTTTCTTTCACTGTGTAGTTTGTCTGAAAACACTGCAGGTTTCCCTTGCAGAGAGACAGAACTAAAAATGGAAATAGTGTTAAAAAAAAAAAAAAAACTGAAAATAGTGGATATGTGTGCTAAGACACTCACAAATTACAGAAATGCATGTGTGACCAAAATAATAACTCAAGAAGAAAAAAAATGTTACATTGACATAAAAATAAATGTCCTGCTGTCATGGTCAGTGGAGGATGAAATCATACAGACTCTCTGTCCCCACATTAACTTTCACCTTTAACATATATGAGTCTTCCTGAGTCAAAGAGACAACTTATCTTGTATCTATTCCCAAATTAGGTCATGCAATAACTTGCCTACCAAGGCACAGTAAAGAACCAAAGTGGCTATGTCAAATGCGCTCAATGATGTTTTTTGCCCCCAACGGCACCTTCCAGGCAGCACAGCCTAAAAGGCACTACCCTTGCCCTATTCCTAACCCTAACCCCCTCAACCCTCATCCTAACCCTAAACTGAGTGGAGTAGTGCCTTGTAGGCAGCGCTGCCTGGAAGGCACCGTTGAGGGCAAAAAATACCAAAGACCGTCAAATGCAGTTCTTCATAGGAGTGGACAAGTCTATTATTTGAAGAGCAAGATAATCTCAGATTTTGTATAAGCAGGGGGATCTATTCAAAAGTCATCTACTTAGCAGACACACCTGTGAAGGGTTGAAGGAATGCCACACTAACTTTATTTAATTAAGTGACGAGCCCTCTGAATATCACTCTCTGTATCACTATAGCACAGCTGAAGGGGTGCTGTTAGCGAGCAGGGTGAGGCGGACTTCTGATAAACCCTCTCAGCTGTGCTATAGTCATGACACAGAATAGACTCAAGGGGCTTATTGCATTTCTACAACAGTCTAATCCACACTTGGGCAAACTAAGGCCCGGGGGCCACATGCGGCCTGTTGAGCTACATAATCCTAAAATTGAATTATTTCTCATTTAACCAACTAGAAGATTATAGGGCTGATTTATCAAATTTATTGTATTCATGAAACCCTGCATGTTAACAAGTCCTCTGAAGAAAGTGGTGTACTGGTTTGAGACTTGCCACCGCCATCAACTGTTAACACCTGGCCCGTTTGTCAAAATCTAAAACTCAATGTGGCCCTTCGGTCAGAATAATTGCCCATCCCTGGTCTAATCTAAAGACTAGCTGAATGGTCGCAGCCAACATAACTTGTGAAGGGCTCAGCAAGCAATATACGATGAACTGTGGTCTCAGCCGTGTTATATTGGGGAATAACAGCATCAAAAGCCATTCAACCAATCACAATGAAGGAGCAGAACTAGTATGTCTTAGAGCATACAATATAAACGGAGTATAACAATATGGCATGCAATATAAATATGAAGGCACACAAGCATCCATCAATGTCTCCTCTAAGTGTGTGTGTGTGTGTGTGTGTGTGTGTGTGTGTGTGTGTGTGTGAGAGAGAGAGAGAGAGAGAGAGAGAGAGAGAGAGAATGTATTGTAATCATCTATTGATCAATGTTCACATGGAAGACTGAGAAAAAGCTGAGAACGATCAACTGCATTCATCTCTAACAGTGCTCAGTGTTTGTGTATGCATATGTGTGGCGAGAGAGAGAGAGAGAGAGAGAGAGAGAGAGAGAGAGAGAGAGAGAGAGAGAGAACAAGAAAGACATGGAGATGCTGCATGCCAAAGCAATTTCTTTTCCAAACAAATGCAATAAGCTGCACAATCTTTAGCCTGCATCCTCCCACTGCTGTGTCAAGAAGACAACTGTTTACATAGAGGGATTTGGCTACTTGCCAGCCCAAGTCGTGCAGGACACAAACAAAACTTATCGATTTCACTTTCTGCTTTGGTCTCACTTTGACTATTTCCTCCCTGCATTTTCTCAAACTGTGTGTCCACACACCAGGGGCCGTCACCTAAGAGCCTGAAGGCTAGCTTTCTACTGCACTGTAAATGAAACACCTCTGCCACATTATAGAATCCAGAGTCCCTTGATCTGAACTCAATTTTACTGTACATGACTACATGTTTGCAGGCAAGTTGGACTATGTCAGGTCTTATTTCCTCTGCTGAACCAATTGGTAACCCACGGTGCAAAGTCCAAGACTTTCGCCTCATCCCCCCCCCCCCCCAAAAAAAAAAGGACTGCCCTTTCATAAGAGGAAAAAGTTAGAATAGCAGAACGATGTGCACAAAAAGCTTATGCACAACCAACAGACTTTTAACTGAATTTAGAAAAATACTGCATTGATAAAGAAAGGAAAGATACTCATGCAATATGCATCATCCATAACTGATCACTAAAATTATCTGAAATATTAATCCCAGCATAAATTTAAAAAGAGTGAAGTATATTTAGAAATCAAGCAGTGTAGAAAAGCTCAAACATACCTTACTGAGGGGTACAAAACAGTTACATTCAGAGCATCAGAGTTAACAGAGAAGAGAACCTTGACCAGAGTATCATTCTAAAATCAAAATTCCATTGTCATCAGAGCAAGACACAGGTGGAAAGCAAGACCAAAGGCAGAACTACAAGAAGTTCTGTGCTGTAAAAAAAAAAATCATATCCAATGCTGGGACCTGTGGAAAAGTAATTTCATTCCAATCTAATGCTATACTTCAGCGAAATAAGCAATGCTCATCAAGCCTGTTGAATTTGGACTAATTCTCTTTCTCTCTCTCTCTCTGTATCTCTCTTTCTTTCAAGGCAGGACACCGTGATTCTCTCTCAGTCAGTGCCACGACTGTGGACTGCTTGGCTGCTACAGTATGCCTCTCTCTCTCTTCCTCCTCCTCCTCCTCTTCCTCCTCCTCCTCCCTTCCTCTCTCTCCTCCTCTCACTCCTGGCCATACAGCCGCTTGTTGCTCACGGAGGATTTGCGCTCCCTGCTGCGTGCGCCTCACCGCCTCAACCGTCTCACGCCTGCCTATGAAGTCCATCACACATATGCTGTATGTCATTTTACAGTCACGCTTCCTCTCTCTCTCTCTCCCTCTCTCTCTCTCTTTCTCTCTTTTTCTCTCACTGTCACGCCCCTCTCTCTCTTATGCTCTCTATCCCTCTTTCTCTCATCACTTTTTTTCTTGCAGATACTAGAATAATTACCGCTATAAATTTGACGCTATATAATTTAATTACACAAGTTGTAAAGGGTAAAAACAAGGTCAAATAGATTAAAACATCAAAGAGTATATCAGGGTAAAATAGGGGAGTGTTTGAGCACCTCTTGATTTTGGCTGCTGAGGTTTTTTTCTCAAAATATAGTCAAATCTCTCACAATGCTTGCCATTTTAACATGAACTATAAATAGTGTGGTAGTATATCTGCATCCTTTGTTCTCAGTTTGCTATTAAAAAAAATCAATAATACTTATACTTGTACAAAGGCTCTAAGATGTAATTGGTTTGTTGTTACTCTTCTCCTGTACTGGAGCTTGAACATTAAGCTACCTCGTTCATTCATTTAAGATGTGTCGATGCTATGAATAAATGTAAACAAATGTAAATTTAGGGATAGGTGGGATTGATGAACATACCGGCGCATCTCGCCCTTATCTTGGTTAACTGAGCCCGTGGGGAAGATGTTTAAAGCATCATTTGTTAAAAGCTACAGTACTTGTTTGACTAACGTTACCCTTGAAACATTCATTAGCAGGATCCATGTGATTCTGCTATTTCCATACAGATTGCATGGGACTTATTTCAAAGGAGCTCATTGGCCACTTTGCATTCACTGTCTTGCTTTTAGCTCCTCCCGTCTTGGTACCATGGTGACATACAGTTACAGACAGTGAGGTGAAGAAGGAGAAGCCTGTGCAACACACATTCTGTTTTTATCTACCTCAACATCAAGAGTGAAACCTTGATGCTTTCATCTTTTATCTGGAGAACATCAATACGGAGAGGAAAACCAACAACAAACAACCTGTTTACTTCACAAAAATTAACCTAACTAAAACTGACAAGAGTTACCATGCAATGTAATTTGTAGAATGACACCTGGCCTTAACAAGATCACACCTTTTCCACGATTTGAAAAGTGCCACATACAGTACTTGTGTGCAGAGTGTTAGTCGGGCAGATAGTAGCCCCGTTTACATGGACACTTCTAATCTGATTATTTAACCCAATATTCCATTTTAGATTGCATTTATGAATGCATCTCCTTGGATACTGTTCTACAGAATGCACATGGAATCTTTCTAAACAGATTAGAAGTGTCCATGTAAAC
Organism: Sardinella longiceps; assembly: GCA_027497455.2. Classification (NCBI taxonomy): domain Eukaryota; kingdom Metazoa; phylum Chordata; class Actinopteri; order Clupeiformes; family Clupeidae; genus Sardinella; species Sardinella longiceps. The sequence continues at coordinate 7,250,453 of JAODXP020000019.1, read as the reverse complement.
CCGCCTAGTGTCGGCTAATTTCTTACAGCAGAGATAATATGAGTCACTTTTGCTCCCAAGGACAGCACAGCACTCTTTGTTAGACAGAAAATTACAGACAGTGACTGTTAACTACTTGAGCCAAAAATGCTACCGATGGCTGAACTGCCACACTGCCACATTTCAATACATCATGCAGCTTTCTCCTGTCAAAATGCATAGATAACGCATACTGTAGATAATAAACCTTGTTGGATTATTTCATTGACAAAAAGTATTGATCTTGCTCATTCATGCTAAGGCTTTCAGTGTATGCTGGATTCAACAATATTATTATGAAGATGCAGCTTCATGTCCTTTAATATACTGGAGAGCTCAGCAGATTAACTCATCCTGATGGTCATTCCTCTAATAAACATCATGAAAACCAGAACTTAGATGTCCTTAATTAGCAAATGCCCTCTGTTTATGTAAAGAAATCAGTCTTTTAAAAGGTTTTGCACTAATCTTCCGTGGCCTGGGGATCTGATGTGAACTGATCAGCCATCCGCCATCCGCCATGAGCCATCCGTGAATGCACTCTCCCCAGGGAGTCTATAATTTGCTGATAAATACATTTGAGTATAGATACATCCCTGTCTCGGAGAATGCGGCTTTAGCTGAAAGCAACGAGGACCGCCTCCTCCCATGGACAGAGCGACCAGGAGAAGCAGTGGGGGGTGAAGAGCCTGATTGCTATGTTGACTTCCAGCCCGTCACCCTGCAAGCCCTTTGATCTCTAGGTCTCGGTTTGAAAGATTTCTCTACAGAGGTGCGACTCTAGCCTCCGTCTATTCTATTCTTTTCTTCGCCTCTCTCCTTTTGTGTCATTCAGCAGTCCATCTTGTCTCTCTGTCACATTTTCCCTCCATTTTTACGCTGACTTCTTTTTCACAGCAATCTGTCTCAGTCTTTCACCTATTCATCTTTGATTCTTTCTGTATCTACTGAGTAGAATAGACTTCTGCACAATTGTAGGCTTATTTTTGGGCTTATTTTAGCTCCTATCTTTCAACCACTGGTAGCTGCTTGGATTTCTGTATGGTAGACAGCAAATACTGTTTATTTATGTCACACAAGGCCTTAAAGCAAGCCTAACTTTAATCATAACCAGGTTACCTGTGATAAAACAGTTTATGTCATTTCTTGTCATAAGCATGCTTTGTTTCCATAGTAATGCAAGTTCGTTGCCATGGTAAATGCCTTGTTCGGATAAAAAAATAAATAAGAGACACTGACCATAATGACACCTCAAGAAGACCTAAAGAAAAAAAAGTACGCATCACACTGTACATTCACTTTTTTTCCTGAGAAATTTGTGAACAAAACAGAAAAATACTGCCTACTGGCCTAGCTTAGTACAGTAATTAATGTAAAGTAATGGAACATATCACTCACAGGTACCAACAAAATATACTCTCACAAACATTTCCTTTGCATGCGTGAAATAAGCCAATACACAGCTGCCAAAACACACCATATTCAACTTGTCAGTTGGAGGGTAATGATGCATTTAAATCTATTTTTGCCAGTACACTTTTCCTGTCACGGCCTTTGTGTTTCACAACCAAGCACCCCTCAATTCCTGCAAGCCTGAACACTCCAATCACTTGGTGGTCCTTCCCCCTAACAAAACCATGCAGCTGTGTCTAGAACTGCACCAGCTGGAATGGAAATGCAGACAGAGATTCTGCTTAGTCTGCCCAGAGATGATAAGTAATGTTAAACTCCCTTGACCTGAAGATATTCAATTGAGCAAATAGGCCTACAGCACATAGCCTAGGCTACTCCTTTCAGGCAGTCTTTCAGATAAGAAGACTCCACGACACTCATAGTTTGGGCTTAGTGCAATAACCCAGAGAGGTGGCACACTGTGAGGAAAATGAATAACTCTGTGGGGAAAATGATTTCCTTTGCCTATTTAAATTGACAGGTGCAGCAGATGTACACAGGCCCATTTTGATCTCTATTCCAACTATGCAAGTGCTTAAAAACGGACGTAACTAGGTACTGTATGCCAAGAGTGAACCATTTTGTGCTATGAAGAGATGTGGAAAGCTAATACTTTTTAAGATGAAGACTACATGAATTGGTGGACAAGATACAGATCTTTTGTGGCATAAACAAATTTATCTCTATAATATATAGTAAATATACATTTATATCAAACAGCATTTCAAGCAATATATATGTTGTCAAATATGGAGATCAATCACTGCTCTTCAAAAGCATGTACTGTACATACATATAACTTTATCTCACCACTCTGCTTAATCCCTTTTAAGAGAATCTTTCTTGTTATCTAAAAGAGGATCTCTTGCAGCAGATGATTACTGGCAATCTATGGATAAATTGGTTTACATTTGGACATTAGTTCTTTGCAGATTGCCTCCTGACCGTTTAAAGGTTGTAAAAAAACAAGGTAAGTTATGATCACTGGCGTCAAAAGAAAGTTTTGTAATTAACTATATTGAATTATGTAACTCTGCTGCGTCATGCATTATCAACCAAAATACATCAATTCAGACTGATGTCTGTAAGGCAATAGATGAAATAAAGAGATGTAAAATGACTATAGAAGGGAATGAGTACAACCACCACCCCATCCAACACACACACACACACACACACACACACACACACACACACACACAAACACACACACACACACACACACACACACACACACACACACACACACACACACACACAAAACACTCAATTAAATGCAGAAAAATCTACCAGATACAATTTCAAGCATCAACTAGAAGGCCAATTGCAATTAAATGCTCCCTCTTATCTGAATACAAGTGAAGAAGTAGAATTGAATCCAGCAACAACAAATGTGTGTGTTTGAATCTCAACCAACCAGAGCAGAGAGAGAAGGTGATAGCAGTTGAAATAAAAGCAAAAGGCAGGACAAAAAGAAATCGCAGAGAATGAACAAGAGAGATGATACAAACATCCGTTGAGTTTGCCCTTGTAGAGGAAAGGATGCATCTCATACCTGACGCAGCTGAACTTTAACTTTTGTGATGGCCTTCAACCAACGCATTCTGGACGGAGCAAACAGAGGGGGACCATCTTCTAAGAAACTGCAGAAAAGAATTGTGGGAGAAATAATAATTAAAAAATAAACATGATAAAAAGATTGTGCAACTTAAAGTAGTCATCTATGTCAATCAGTTACTCATTCTAGTAAGAACTGATGGTCTACTTATAATAATGCATATATGCAGTACTATGTGACCAATATTTCTTTTTCAATTGGTTAGTTCATCTTGCTGTTCACAGCAGTGCAAACCCCCTTAATTACCCCAATGACATTTAAGCCTGTGTGTGGTGAAGCATATTATATATGAAGAGTTCAGATGCAAAACCCCCTAAACACCATTTTTGTGAAAACTGAGTTAATGATATTGTGTGAATCCTGTATAAATCTAGAATATGTAAATGAAATGTTTTTGTGAAAAAATAAAATAAAACCTGCTCCCCGCCGTGTCAAAAATATCTGTTTACAATCAAAACACTGCAAACGCCTGATAAAAAATGGCCTTTTTCTCAAAAAGTGGTCAAGTGGAGTTAGGGGGTTTTGCATCTGAACTCTTCATATTAAACAGGTGCAAAGTTCCCTAAAGTACATCAACTTTACTCCGTCGGAAAAGCACACCTGTCGGAAAAGCACTTTATACCTTATTTGCTTCTCAGACTTTCCACCACGAATCTCCAAGGGCTTGGCAGGGACAATCTGCCCCTTCACATCTTTATTCACAATCGGCACTGGAGCAGGAACTGGAGCAGGAGCAGGAGATGGCTTCAGCTCCTTCTTCTCACTCTCTCCTCCCTTTTCAATGTCCTCACAGATGGACGGTTGAACTTTGAGAGAAGGCTGGCGACTGGTGGGGCCGCTCTTGAGGTGAGAGCCATCAGAGTCGCTTCGCTCCATGTCTGAGCTATAAGGTGAGCTCACCTGGCTTAGGTTACCAGATGACTCAAATTGATTGCTATCCACGGGACTATAGGGGGAGAAAGAGGTACAGAGGTTATCATAACTATAATTCAATTCATCTTTGAGTTTAGAATTCAGTCAAGCTATTTTCACAATCCCATTACACTAAAAATTTACTTTTCTACTTATTCCATAAGTGGACAGTTGATGGGAAACGCATGGGAACTATGGGAATGATGTGGACTCTTTTCAGATGGGTAATATAGTATTCTGTACTGATAATCAAGGTCTCCCCTAATTAAGGTCTCCCCTAGTATGTCTTGTGCATTAAACGACATAAACCTACAACCTTACTACCTTGGTATAGATATTCCTCAAAAAGAATGTGAGAAGAGTAGACATAACACAAAATCAAAAGTAAACAATTATGTAGGAAAGTATATGTTAAAAGCAAGGGTGACATGAAAGCATAATAAATGGATTATTTGACCATTTATTATGTGTTTACTAGCCTTTTGTCTTTCTTCAGTGGGCTGACTGGTGGTTCTTCACTTTTTGCTGGATCTGTAGAGGGAGCAGTTTCTTGACCTTTGTCTTCCTCATCACTTGGCAATGCAGGCTGTCCACCTAGAGTTTCAGAACTTCCTTGACTTGTACCCAAGCTTCGGATCATGTCTGAATCGTCAGTGGGCCCTTCAGTGTCACTGGCATCAGCACTACCAGTTATATCTGAATCTATACTCCCTATTCTGTGAGATACGGGTTCACCCGATGCGTCTTCGTCTTCAGCGAAGGTAACTTCCTTAGCTTTAGGTTGAGTGGTTACCGGAGGTGGTGTTTCAGGTGGCTTGGGAGTCTCTGAGGTAGCTGAGAAGGGGAAGCCTATTTTCATTCCAAACATAGACGGAGCTGATTCCTCCTTTTTGTCAGCTGGCTTTTCCTCTTGAAACAGGCCTGCTGATAGGCCTTTAAAACCAGAGAAGAGGCCCCCACTTTCAGGCTGTGTTTCCTGTGGTTTGGCAGCAGGTGCAGGAGAGGGGGACGAGGAAAACAGTGAGCCAAAGGGCTTGGCAGTTTCTGTCACTCCTGACATGAATCCAAAGCTAGGAGTTGATAGGCCGGGTATATCAAACATGCCTTTAGCTGGCTCTGTTTCTGAGGGAGCTTTATTTTCAGCTTCAGTTTGTGCAGTGCTTTCCGGTGGTACACCATCTCCACCTGCGCTAGGCACACCTGGAGTGACGTCTGTTTCTGCAGAAACACTGTCTTGTCTCTGGGGTAACTCTTGTCCTTCAGGAGCTGGTTTCTCTGAAACACTATTTTCATCATCCTTATTTGTAATTTCAGGGCCAGAATCTTTGGTAATTTCAGAGTCGGCTTCACCCTCTTCTGGTGCAATTTTATTGGAATCTGGGACCTCGTCTTTTGAGTCCTCTGTGGCTGTACTTGCTTCAGGAGCTGTACCATCAGGTGCTGGTTTTTCTTCATCAACTTTTTCTGTAGGCTCAGGTGAAGCTGGCTTGGTGTCTGTTGCTTTGGGAGAGTCTGGAGCCTTGAACATGCCAAACAAGTCACCAGTCAGATCACCAGTTGGAAGACTAGTTGGCAAGTTAAAGAATGAACTCTTCTGTTGTGGTGGAGGACCTGTGGCTGGGGTTGGAGCTGATGTAAAGAATGAAGTTTGTGGTACTGAGAAAAAGCTGCTGGCTGCTGCTGGTGCTGCAGGTCTACTTGGGGTACTCGAACCAAACATTGACATGAACCCAGAGCCCATGAATCCAGTTGGCTCAGGTGGTCTTTGAGGCCCTGCCATTCTTGGTCCACCCATTCTTGGTCCTGCCATCCTTGGCCCTCCCATTCTTGGATCACCCATTCTGGGCCCGCCCATTCTAGGATCACCCATTCTTGGATCTCCCATTCTGGGCCCGCCCATTCTTGGATCACCCATTCTGGGCCCGCCCATTCTTGGATCTCCCATTCTGGGCCCACCCATTCTTGGATCACCCATTCTGGGCCCGCCCATTCTTGGATCTCCCATCATTGGACCTCTTGGTCCCATTCCTGGAATAGGCTGTGGGAGTGGCTGACATGGAGGAGAAAGTGGTGCTGCTTCCATTGTTTTCTCTGTGGCTTCTGGTTGTTCAGTGATGACAGCTTCCTCTATGGTCTCTGGCTTTTCAATCAAAGCTTTGTCATCACTGTCAAGCTCTTTTTCAATTGTTGTTTTATCTTCAGATTCCACAGGTTTTTCTGACTCCACAGGTTCTTCTACTAATGATTCAGGTTTTGCGGTTTCTGAAGGCTTCTCTGACTCCTCTGATATGTCAGATTTCATTTGTGACTGAACCTCAGCAGTCTTTTCATCTTCAACTGTTTTCTCAGATTCTTTCTCTGCTATTGGAGGCTTTTCAGTTTCTAGGTCTTCTGATTCCAATAATTGCTTTGTTTCATTTAGCTCTGTTGAGTCCGCTGAATCATGTTTGTCAGATTCTGCGACTGTAACAGTTTCTACATCTAATATCTCAGATTTTGCTTTAGTATCTGTTGTGATCTGATCATCAGTCAGTGCATCTTCAGTTGATGTCACCTGCATTTGCTCTGATATTTTTTCAACATCTGGTTGTAATTTCTGCTCTTCATCTTGCAATTCTCCTTGTATTTGAGATGTCACTGATTCTGTCTTTACTTCTGCCATGGACTGACTCTCAGGTGGAGCATCTTCTACTTTTTCAACACTTGGGATATCAGTAGAAGCTTGCTGAGTCTCAGGAATGTGCTTTTCATCCAAACTAGGCTGACTTTCTGCCGGCACACTTTCTGCCCCAGTATCGAGGACAGTTGGCTGACTGTCCTCTTTAACATCCACCTGGCTTTGCTCAGTTTCATCTTTCTTTACATCTACCTGGCTTGGCTCAGTTTCATCTTTCTTCACATCCACCTGGCTTGGCTCAGCTTCATCTTTCTTCTCATCCTGAGACACATCTGATTTCTTATCATCCATAAATGAAAAGAATCCACCAGACTTTGGTTTGTTTTCATCAGAACCCCCTCCAAGGGAGAACACAGAAGGAACTTTAAAGAGACTGTCTGATTCCTGAGGCTTGGGTGCCTCTTCTGACCCACTTGCTTGTGCCTGAGGAGCAGCTCCACCAAACATTGATAGAAATCCTTTTCCTTGTTGTTCAGTTGGTGCAGGTGCTGGAGCTGAGGGCTGTGGGCTCGGTCCTCCAAACATGGAGAACAAACCAGAGCCACTAGACTCTTTTGGTGCTGATGAGCCAGGCAAGATACCACCAAGTATTGAAGATCCAGATGAAGGGGGAGTTGGTCCTCTTGGACCTGCAGGTGGCTGTGAACTAGGACCACCAAACATAGAGAATAATCCTTTGCTTTGTTCTTGGGGTGGAGGCCCTCTAGGTGGGGCTCCTCTAGGAGCACCTCCTGGCATTGGACCTCTGGGCCCTGGCCCTCTGAATGGTGGACCTCCTGGCATTGGACCTCTTGGGCCTGGCCCTCTAAATGGTGCACCTCCTGGCATTGGCCCTCTGGGTCCTGGCCCTCTAAATGGTGCGCCACCAGGTGGAGGACCTCTTGGGCCAGGTCCCCTGGGTTGAGCACCTTCAGAGGGAGGCCCTCTTGGGCCAGGTGGTGGCTGGGATGAGGGCCCACCAAACATGGAAAATAATCCTTTACTTGGTGGCTCACTGGGTTTACTTTGTGGCTCAGTTTGAGCTGACCCACCAAACATAGAAAATAAACCAGTTCCTGGGGTTTCTTTTGCAGAGGAACCAGGGATGATGCCACCAAGTATAGATGACCCACTCTGAGGTGTGCTTGAAGCACCTCCCCCAAACATAGAGAATATACCTTTAGTGGCTGATTCTTCAGGTGCAGAAGTTTCAGCTGGACTTGTCTGTGATGTGGAATCATCCTCTTTTGGTGGAGAAGGTATGAGTTCTTCATCTTTCTGCTCTGCAGACATTTCAGATTGGGAAGTCAATTCAGACTGTTTATCCTCTGAGTCTGGAATCTTTTCCTTACATATCTCAGAGTCACTTGGTGCAGGTACATCTTCAACTGCTGGAGGAATCTCTTTTTCAGGTGAGATTTCTTGGGGAGGTGAGCTAGAGCCCAGGTCTTCAGAGACTGCACTGCTGTCTTTCTGTTCCACTTCTGTTATGCTTGGTGGACTTGGGATTGAGTCTTCCTTAGTGACATCAGCCTCTGAGGGTACAGTGGGGCTAGTCTCTAGATCAGACTTGGAGTCAGTAAGTTCTTCCTTCTGTGAAGAAGGCACAGGCACAGATTCACTGGATGGAGATGCTTCATCTGTTGTTGGCAAAATCTCTTTTAACTCAGGAGAGATTTCTTTCAAAGTTGTAGTATGACTTAGGTCACCAGGGGCATCACTTGGAGGAAGACTTGGTATTGACTCTGTGACAGCCGGCTCTGACGACTCAACCTGACTAGACAGGACAACCTCAGACTCTAAATCTTCTTCTGTCTGTTTAGAGGGCTGAGGAGATTCACTAGGTGTTGTCAATTCTTCCTTTGGTAGAGGGAATTGTGCTGTTTCCTCTGGTGCTGCAGACGCTTCTGAATAAGAGCTTTCGTCTTTGAGTGAAGCAGACTGGGAGCTTTCGTCACTACAAACAGTTGTGTCTGTCTGGATAACTTTTAGAACCTCTGATTTCTCTGTGGAATCAAGATTCTCTATGGCAGTTGGAACCTCTTCAGCTGGTGATGGCTGTGATATAGGAATAGAACTCTCTGACTCAGGTGCCAACTCCTCACTCATCGTGGATATAATATCTTGTTTATCAGAGGACAGTGTAGGTGGCTCTGCTACATCCTCTGCCGGTTTTTCTGTTATTTCTTGACTTGTTGTTGATTCAATCTCACAGGGGATGGTGGTTTTGTTTTCCATATCTGGTTCATTTACTGAAGCCCTTGACAGATCTTGTACTAGATTTTCTTCTGATATCAGCTCCTCACCGGCACAGGTTTCACTATCTGACAATGCACCCACTTCTCCTGGAACCTCATCCTCTGGTGTACTTGCTGCTGAAAGGATAATTTGGGGTATAACCATTTTTCTGAGTTCTGGCTTTACCACATCATCTACATGCAGTTCAGTTGGTGGTGCAATATCAGAGGGCCCATTTTCATTGTCCCAAGACCTTGTGGCAGTTATTGATGTTTGTTCAGAACTGGCAACACCCTCAGGCAATGACTCTACTGAAGGTTTAGGCTCCATCTCTGATTTTGTTGAGATTTCAGATGTCAGTGTGGCAGGTTCACTGAACATGGAAAATCCTCCTGTTTTCTCAATGCATGGAGATAATGGCGGAGGCTCTGATGTACTGGGAGAAGAAGCTGACAAATCCAAAACCAGTCCCCCAGGGGGTGCAACTGTGGTTGGTGATGTGACAGGGGGTAGAGAAGGTAAACTAGATGGTATTATTTCCTCTGCTGATGAGACAGACTGTGAGGGCATGACAGTTGAAACCACAGCACTTTGCTCCAAAGATGGACTTGCACCATCCAAAGAACCAGATTCAGTGGTCTGTGAAAGTGATAACTTGGGGGGCACTCTCCTAATGAAAGTTCCAGGTGAAGCTTGTTGAGAGCTCCCAGTACTCTGAGAACCAGTACCACTAAACATGGAGATGAGCCCTTTGACAGACCCAGGTGTTGTGGAGACTGCTGGCTCTTGAGTTTGGCTAGTTTGTAATTCAGTGAATCTTGAAGCAAGGTTTTTGACAGCACCTTGTGATGTCACAGCCTGTGATGTAGCCTCAACAATTAAGGGCATACCAGAAACCTCTTCATTTGTATCTAAAGATGTTGACTTCTTCCTCATTAGAGGTACTGGTCCAGTTGGTTTTGTTACTTCAGGTTCAGGCTCTTCTGGTTTTGATGATGACATATCAAGAGTGCCTTGCCGGGTAAATGCAAATGGTTTACTGCCTGTTGGAGAAGCAGGTGGGGGCTGTTCTGCTATTGGTGGGAAGACTGGAGATGTACTTCTTGAAGAAAAGCTAGATCCATAGAGACTCGGAGGGTTCTCCAGAGTGCCAGCCTGTGATGTAGTCTCAACAATTAAGGGCATACCAGAAACCTCTTCATTTGTATCTATAGATGTTGACTTCTTCCTCATTAGAGGTACTGGTCCAGTTGGTTTTCTTATTTCAGGTTCAGGCTCTTCTGGTTTTGATGATGACATATCAAGAGTGCCTTGGCGGGTAAATGCAAATGGTTTACTGCCTGTTGGAGAAGCAGGTGGGGGCTGTTCTGCTATTGGTGGGAAGACTGGTGATGTACTCCTTGAAGAAAAGCCAGATCCATAGATACTCGGAGGGTTATCCGGAGTGCCTATTTCAATAACAATGTGGCCTGTTGCTGCTGATGGCTGATGTACAGAAGAAGCTATTGGGGCTGCTGCTGCTGCTGGTGCCTCAACAATTAAGGGGACCCCTACCACTTCCTCACATACATCTACTGATGTTGACTTCTTCCTGACAAGTGGCAAAGCCTCAGAATGTCTTCTCACTTCCACAGGTTTCTCCTCTGGCTTTGCTGACATGTCAAGAGTACTTTTCATAAGGCTTGGCGGAGCTGATTCATTTGCAAGAGATGTCTGTCGAGTAAAGACAATCTGCCTATTGCTTGTTGGAGAAACAAGGGCAGGCTCAATTTTAGCAATGTCTGGTGTTGGTGACCTAACTATACTAGTAGTGACATTTGCTGGAGTAGAGGTCTGAGTCTGGGCCTGAGATATAATACTAGGACCTGGTGATACAGTAGATGATTCTGCCTTGATGTCTGCGACCACAGGAGATACACCATATCCAGGGACTGGAGATGGTTGCTGCACATTTGGTGAGTGATAAACTGCTGTTGGGGCCTTAGCTTCAGTTGAAGGCAAACTTTCTTCGCTTACACCTCTTATTGTTGCTTGCCTAACAAGAACTTTTGATCCTGAGGGCACAATCTGTTGTGTTGTTTCAGTAATGTGGGTTGGTTGCCTCAACCCAGGGGTCACTGTCTGTTGCATTCCTGTTTGAGCATGCATAAGCAGTCCTTGATTGCCTTGTTGACTCAGTATAGGTCCAGAGGAAGTTGGTAATTGTTGCTCAGGGAGTCTCATCCTTGATTCGCCAGACAAACCTTCATGTCTAAATACTTGTGTGGCAGTTCCAGCGACTCCAGTCTGAGACACTTCTGATACATTCTTTGGTACAGCATGTTGAGGTGCTGTGGTGCCTTGTCTGGATTGTTCTGTTAACTGAACTTGGGCAGCAGGTAGTCTTTGCAAAGTATCATTGTCAGTGAGGACTGCATTCCTTTGCTGTACCACAGGACCTTGAGGCACATTTTGGCTTTGACTTTGCCTTCTTTGAGGGACTGAGATTAGGGAAGATCTACGGAAAGAGGGAGCTTTCTTATAAGAAGAGAGATCTGTGACTCCATGGTCATATTTTTCTATATGTTTATCCTGGTCCATCTCCATTGTCAAATCAACAGCCCCAGTATGTGCTTTCTGTCTAACTGGCTGTTGACTATATGACTGTCTACGCACAGACTCTTTCTTCTCTCTACGTGGAGAGAAATCCATAGCTTGTCCAGGTCGAGGTACAGGTGTGTATTTTGGAAGTGGGTCTGTTGGTTTGGCAGAACAGTCAATAGGTGTGTTACTTGGTTGAATATTTCTTAGTTGCTGTCTTGAAACAGGGAGGGTTCCATTATGGTGATGTGTTGAAATTTTTTGCCGTAGCGCTGGTTCACTTGTGTGACGTCCAGTCAAACTTGGTGTTTGTTCTGACTGATTTTTATCTTTGGGCAACGTCGGCAGACTTTTTTGTGGAACTTGTTCCACAGCTGTAGGTGGTTGAACAATTAATGGCATGCCAGCAGAATCTTGTCTGTACTTTTTATTGTCAGGTTTAGTCTTTACTAATGCCACAGCTCCATTGCGCTGTATTTCACCAATTTCTTTGGCAGGTTTAGGGGCTAATTTTGGTGACATATCAATAGTGTCTTTGATAGAATTTGCAGGGGCAGAGTTTACTTTGTATTGTTGAGCTGTGGGTTGCATTGCCTTTGCTGGTTGAGGCAGTGCTTTAGTTTGTGTTCCTGAACTTACAGGTTCCTTCTTAACCTCAGTTATATGTGGAACATTTTGGGGGGATGTTTGTGCCTGCTTTTGTTCTTGTGGATGAGGATCTTTGATCAGTGGAACGCCAACAACATCTTCTTTAATATCAATACTAGCAGATCTGACCTTCACAAGAGAAACTGCCCCGCTAGATGACACCTCTTTCACTTCAGATGGCTTTGCTGTTGGCTTTGGTGACATATCAAGCACATGTTTGACAGAATTTGCTGGTGCGGATATCTTCTGGTAGGATTGTATGTGGCTCTGCCGAGTAATCGAAGATTGCTTGGCTTCAGCTACTTGGCCTACTAAAGGTGCCATCACTGAAGGTACTTTAGTTTGACTCACTTGAGGTGGTCCTTCAGAATTATGCTGATGTGGCTTAACGGTTTTAGAGAGTACATCACTTTGAGGGGATTTCTCTTCAGGCGGAATAGGGTCCACAATTAAGGGAACCCCAAATGAATCATCCCTAGTTTTCAACCTGCTAATGGGCTGGCTTTTCACCAGTGACACAGCTTCATTTACACTGGACTTCACTGCTTCTTCACATGGCTTATTGGACATCTCAGCTGGTTTTGATGACATGTCAAGTGTACTTTTGATACAGTTGGCAGGAGCTGACGGTAACTGATGTGACAGAGAGGTATTGTCTACAGAATAAGAGGCTCTTCTCATAGACTGAGTTGCTAAACGAGAATCCAGAGAAAGCCTTCTGGATCTGGTTAACACGGGGCTTTCTGTCACAGGGTAAGGCTGGGATGAGGTAAGATCTAAGCTTTGCTGAAATTTGATGGCAGGCTGTGATTGCCTCCTTCCTTCACAGGGTTTCTCTTGTGGTATTTCTGAATCGACCACAAGAGGTACACCAGAAGAATCTTTATAATTATCAGCAATTGAAGAAACTTTGTTTCTAACAAGAGGTACCACTTCAGAGTCTTCAGGAGCCTTGTGTGTTTCAGTCGGTTTCTCTATAGCTTTTGGCTTTGATGACATATCAGTTGTGCTTTTGATTGAGTTAGCTGGTGCAGTAATCTCATGTGGATGATGTGCTCTTTGAACAGTTGATTCATGTGCTAATGATGGTTCACGTTTAAGAACAGCACGCTTACTTTCAGCGTTACGTTTGCTCTGCAATTCTGGAGTAACGATTGAGGGTACTTGGTGTCTGGATGGAGACTTTTGTGATTGTTCTGTTGATGTCATGGTATGACCTTGAAATCTTACAGATTTCTGAGTCTTCAAGTGATCCACAGCTTGTGAAGATGTGCTCTTTGATGGTGATGAATCAATTTCAGAGTTTTCTATTAGATCCTCACTTAATTGGTCTGATTCCTTCCTATTAAACTTAGGAGACATGTCTCTTGGACAGTTAGGACTTAAGGGTCGTGTTCCAAACACCTTGTTAGAATTGATTTTTTCTTCCAGGGGTTGTGTTGTTTTATCTTTTAGTGAAGGTGCAGGATCAACTTTAGGGGTCTCTACATCAGTTTCTTTTGGTTTCTGTGATTTCTTTTGACTCAATTGTGGTGATGTATCAAATGGACGATTAGGACTTGATGGTCGCCTTCCTAAAAGTTGATTTATATTGTCCTGACTCACTGGGGAATGCAGATTTGCACTTTTGTACTCAGGCGATACTGGAGATGGAAGGGTTTGAAAAACCAAAGAATTCAAATCTACTTTCTTGTCTTCAACTACAACAGTCAAATCCACCACATTTTGCTCTTTTGTTGTCCCTGATTCTTGATTCAAATTTTTAGTTTTTTTTGCTTTGAATTTTGTGAAGTCCATAGCTTCTTCTTTTGCAACAGTACCAGTATACCCCTCTGGTGATTTTGATGTGGTGAGACTTTGGCTTTTGACCTGTTTTGATAAAGCTGGAGAGAAGTCTAAAGCTTTACCACAGAGTTGAGTATCAGTGGGCTTCATAGCCTTGCTTACAGTATGAGGGGGAAGTATAACAGACCTAGGAAGAACAACTTCAGGTGAAGGTGTACTTCCATTCAGCTGCTGAGCAATACGTGGAGATGTGGATGCTCCAGGTCCGATTGACTGAGATGTGAAAGTTGGCTGCCTACCAAGTTGTTGTCTGGGAGACATTGAAAGGGAGGGTGATGCTGGAGCAGAAGTGGGAGGTGTGGGCAACACACGAGACCTGGTAGAGCCTGTGGTTTGAGGCACTGTGCTTTGGGTATCATCTTTAGACACTTTAGATCTAAGACTCTGAAGACCCGAGGCTAACATACTGGGTTGTGCAGGTGAGCCTCCTTGACTGGACTGAGAAGGCTGTGACTTTGAGAGGTCAGACGATGCCGGTGACGGTGTGATGGTAGCTTTATTTGCCTCAGTTGCCTTACCTACAAAACCCCCAATAGAAGAGAACAAAGAGGTTCCCTTTTGTTTTTGTTGCTCAATAGTCTTGTCATCCACAAATCCCACCTTGATTTCTGGTATTGGCGGTCGCTGATTTGCAAAAGTGTGTTGTCTATAAGATGAATGATAAGCAGCCGCGTTAGTGGACCCAGGACCAGTTACTTCTGGGAAAAGATCCTTAATTCCTTGGTTCTTCCAATATGGACCTCCATGACTTCCTCTAGTCATTTTACCTGTGAGATCAGCTGCTTCCAACTGCTCTTGTTGAGGAGGTATACCTGGTTGTGAGCCCATTTGAATCTTCTTCAGTTTGTACATGGTGAAGTCAACGGCCTGCTCTGTTTGTGCAGTGACAGACTCCTCAAACATCTGAGAGAAACGCTCAAGATTCATATTCATTATTTTGTCACCTTTCTGAAGAGCTGAAGACAAATTCATTGGGGCATTAAGTAGTGGAGAATCCTTTTGTTCTTGGCCTGGGCTCCAAAGACCAACATCTTCATTATGAAGAGGGATTTTAAATCCGCAGAGTGTAACTTTACCATCATTCATTTGTGGTATGTTAACCTTAGTATCAGTCATTTGCTGTGGTATGTTAACCTTTCCACCAGTCATTTGCTGTGGTATATTCACCTTCCCACCAGCCATTTGAAGTGGCATATTTGGTATATGACCATTACTTGGAATATGACCGTTAGTCTGAATTTCTGGAGAGGCACATGCATAAAGGTGTTTCCCAGCTCTGTCAGTTAGCAGAGAATAAATAAATTCCTCATCTGTGTAAACATAGTATCCACAATCCCCGGTTTCAGCTGGCCACCACATCCCCTGTTCCAGAAGGGAAAGCCATTGCTGATACCACTCAGAGTCCTCAGCAAAGGTATCCTCATCAAGAGCACCATTCATTCCTGCTGAGCCGCTCAGATCTACAACAGAATTCGACAGATCCACGGCACCCTTTTTACGCTGAAGTCGTTTTAAGAATTCCATAGCTGATTTGAGATCAAAGTCTTTCTTGAGCAGCTCAGAATTCACTACTTCATTTTCAGCTAAAGGCTTACTCTGAGCACTGCAATCAGTCAGAGACTGCCATCTGCTTAATTTTGGTGGCTTTTCTGTGGAAAGGTTTAGGGCTGCACCTTTTGAAATCCAGGGCTGTCCATTCTGAATTCCACTCTGCCTAGCAACATCCTCTATGTTATCACAGCTGCTCCAGCGTTTCTTGTCTCGACACGTCATGTCAAACAGTATTATGTCCTCTTCCTCTTCTATTTGATCATTGCCATTCTGAAGAGGCTGGGTTGCTGTGTCCGTCCAAGGGTGTGAGGGAATATGGTAGTGACTGGAATCCACATTTCTAAAGCTTATGCATTCAGGAGCCTCTCTCATCATAGGTGGTAGCCTTTCTCTCATAGGTGGTTCATAAGCCTGATTTTCCACATAAGCCTCCTCGTTTTGTGCTGCAACAGCTTCTGCTAAAGCAAAGTCATTCAGCTGTTGCCAGAGGAGTCCCTCAATGAGACACTGATATTCATACAGCTCTGGAGGAATCACACCGTTTTCTGCAAATGAGTACAGCAAATCCTGATAGCCGTACTCCCCTGATGTTCCATAAAGGAGACGATGGATCTCTTCAATGTACTTTTGGGTAGCAGAGTCAGTTATTTGTGGCAGACTCTTAAATTGTTCAGAGCTGCACGGTATATCAGCATTGATAGTCTCATTTGTTTTGGGAGGAACACTTTCTGATGCTTTACTGGTCGTTGCCGTATTTTCATTGGGCCCAGATTTGAATATACTAGAAAGCAATCCTTGAGTACTGCTACTAGTGATTGTTTTCACATCATCCTTGCCATCCTGAGTTACTATTATCTCTGGTGTCTTAGATGTGACAGGCTCCTCGTTTGTACTAAATAATCCAGACAAGAAGCCCTTTTGGCCAGCAGTTTTCACGTCTTTTTCCACAGCAGTATCTTGTGATGACTGTATTTCAACTGGCTTGGTTCTCTGCATCTGTGGTCGACCCTGTCCAGGTTTGACTCCTGGACGAGGTTGCTCTTGTTGTTGTTGCTGTTGTTTCGATGTCTGGCTTGAATTACTTTGGTCTGCTGGTGTTTCTTCAGTGGTTGCAGTCAGTTTGTTTAAGAAGCCAGATAAAATTCCTCCAGATTCAGGCTGGGGTGCAGTCTGAGGGGACTTTACTTCAGACTGGGCAGGTGTACTAGTGGGTTGGGTTTGCGGCTGAGCAACATCTGGTGTAGCAAGCTTCATAATGCTGGAGAATAGACCCCCTGATTGAGCCGGCTGCTCTGGCTTGGTGTCATTCCCCTGAGCACCTGGCTTATTCTCTGGTTTCTGTCCAACAGTTGTAGTACTGTCTGTTGAACCAATGTTTAGAAGGCCTGATAGAAGTCCCCCTGACTGAGCAGGTTGCTGATTTGATTGTTGTGCAGAGGGTGGCTGTGGCTGCTGTGGAGGTGTGTCTGTCAACTTGTTCAGGAACCCAGAGAGCAGTCCTCCTTGCTGTGGTTCAGGTGCTGGCTGTGTAGGTAATTGATTTTGTCTCTGCAGTGGCTGTCTATTGCCCTGCTGCTGCTGCTGCTGCTGCTGCTGAGGCTGCTGCTGATTTTGACGAGACCGTCTTTGTTGTTGTTGTTGTTGTCCTGGTAGCGGTGCTGGTGTAGCAGAGAACAACCCAGACAGGAATCCACCTTGTTGACTTGGTGGTGGTTGTGGTGCCTTCTGACTTTGATTTGGTCTGTTTGTTTGTTGAGGGGCTTGACCACTCTGTGGTGTCTGTGCTGGTGGTACCTCAGCTATTTTGTTAAATAGTCCAGACAGCATTCCTCCTGCTCCACTTTGGGGTGCCTGCTGAGGAGGAGGAGCTTGACTTTGCCTCTGTAAATTCTGTCTGTTTCTGGCTTGTTGATTACCAGGTTGACCGGGTTGTTGCTGAGGGCCAGGAGGTTGGCTGGGAGCATTACTAGCAGGACCAGTGCTTCCAAACAGTCCAGTTAGAAAACCACCTTGCTGCGGTGGCTGGGTTGCCTGTGGCTCTGTGGGTGCTGCCTGTTGTGGCTGAGTTGCTGTCTCTGCTATTTTATTGAAAAGGCCACCCAGCATCCCACCTACTGGACCAGGGGGAGGTTGCTGAGCTTGTCCTTGGTTAGCGCCAGCTGGTGAGGGCTGTGCTGGAGGTTGCTGAATGTTTTCTGTGAGTTTAAGCAACCCCCCGAATAGCCCCCCAGACTGACTAGGTGGAGGTCCCGCTTGCTGAGGAGGTTTCTGATTTTGACTATCTGTCTGTTGCTGTTGACCTTCTGGTTGATCACCTTGTAGCCCAGCTTGCTGCTCAGCCTGAGCAGAGGTTGGCTGTTGTGGTGGTGGTGGCTCAGGGGTTGCTAATTTTAGAAACCCTGATAAGAGACCCCCTGTTTGACTCTGGGCTGAACTCCCGTCTTGTGGTGCAGCTTGATTCGCACTGGTGCTTTGGGTGGAGTTGCTCGCTGATGCAGGGGGTTGAGGGCCTGAAACAGTATCAGACGCCATTTTCAAGAAACCAGAAAAAAGCCCACCTGTCTGAGGAGGAGGTGCTGCAGCCTGTTGAGGCTGACTTTGAGGTGGAGTGACTATTTGCGAGGCAGATGATAACAGCCCAGAAAGTAAACCACCCTGTGGAGCACTCGCTTGAGTGGGTTTATTTCCACTGGATGCTTCCTCAGTCGAGGTGAGTTTGAGCAGCCCTGACAGCAAGCCTTGTGGCTGAGGTTGTGACTGTGCATCAGATGCCGGCTTAGTCTCAGAAGGGACTGATGTGTCACCCGAAACAGCTCCCTCAGCTTGGTCCTCTGATTTTAGCTGAGTTTCCTCAGATTTTGCTTCAGTAGCAGGGTCGGATTTCCCAGTGCTGTCGTCAGTAGTCTCTCCTCCAACTCCCTCCACAGCTGACTTTTCCTGAGTGGCATCTGGACTTTTTGTCACTGTCTGGGGTTGCACTGGTTGAGGTTCAGGGGTGTTTGCTTTGAAGAGGTTGGAAAACCATCCAGTGTTGGCGTTCCCCTTTGGAACACTTTCAAGGAGAGCTGCACGACTTGTTGGTGATTTTGGTGCACTTTGGGGAGTTTCCGTTTTAGGAGCATTTGCATCTTCACCAGTGGCAAATTTTAGAAACCCAGAAAGCATTCCACCCTCTTGTTTAGGTGGCTGTGGAGTGGATGCATCTGTAGACAGAAAAGGAACTTTTATTTTGCCAGCAATAGAAGAAGCAATGTCTTCTGGCTTTGAAGCAGAAGCTGGAGCATTGTCAGCGGGTTTGAAAATAGAAAACATAGACGAACCTTCGCTTTGAGCAGGTTTATCAGCAGCCCCCGAGATCACTGAAGTGAGTGACTTGAAAGGACTGAAAAACCCAGTTTCTTCAGTAGCCGCCGGCTTCACCTCAGGTTTTGGAGAGGTTCTTCTTGGCTGAACGTCGGGTATTTCCCCTGAGGACTCGGTCTCGGGAAGAATTTCGACAGACCCAAATCCACTTGCAGCACTCTGTGGTCGATCACAAGAATCAGACAAATTCTGTGACCTGTCCACAGATCCTTCTTTTGACCCTTTCGATCCACTGCTTCCAAGGGAGGACTTGCTTTTATCATCTGCAGGCTGAGCTGAAGCATCAGAGAAGAGCCTTAGAGGGTTAAGTCTTCCAAGCATAGATGTGGGCTGACTTGCCTCAGGTGCTTGACCTCCAGCACCACCAGCGCTGTCAGTGGAGGCAGCGCCAGCTTGTTGACTTGGTTCTGAAGACCCAAATGGGAGAAGAGACTGCAGGGAGAACTTCTTGTCAGCTGCAGCTCCCTGATTGGCTGGTGGCACAATGGCAACCGGGGTTGGGGAGGTGGGTTTGGGGATAAAGGAAAGGAGTTTAGACATCCCAGATTCTGGCTGGGGAGCTGGTTCTGTTGTCTCTGATGTTGCAGGTGTCTCTGGTGATTTTGTGCCTGTGATCGAACTAAACAGTGAGCTCACAGCATTCTTCACACCTGATATTCCTTGTTCCACTGCTGTGGTCTCTGCTTCTTTGCCTGCTTCTTTATCTTCTGCAACAGTTTCAGCTTTTGACCCGTCCTGGGGTGTAGTTTTTTTGGTGGGCATTTGATCATATTTGCTGATCTCTTCCTCCTTTTCGATGAGGTATTCTGACACAGTGTCGACCAGCCTTTGCATCTCATCCATAGTATCGACATACTCATCGCTTGGCTCCTCCACGGGAGACAACATGCCATCTGAACCCCGTACTGAAACCTTCCCTTTGCTGTTTTTTCTAATGTAGTGTTCCCAATCTGTGCTTTCGTAGGAGTAGACATATCTACTGTGACTGTAATAACTGTCATACTCATACTGAACATCCTCCTCTGCAAAAGCAATGTCCTCCAACTCCTCCTCAGAGCCGAGAGAGAACTGCATCTCATCAGAACCCGCAGAGCCATATTCACTCCTCGCCTTTATTCGGGCTTCTTCCTCCTCGGCTCTATAGGCCGCATAGTTTTCTAGTGTTTCCTCCAGCGAGTTTTTGGCCCACATTCTGGTCTTGTGCAACAGCCCCTCTCTCACAGCTGCCTGCTCTGCCCTTAGCCTTATCTGTCTGATAGAAGGGATGATTGATATTTCAGGCGGGGAATTTTCATCTTCAAAACAACTAGCTTCTTTGTAAATAAGGCGAACTTCTCCACTGCCCAAACCATGGCTTCCCTCAACTGGCTGGCCCGTTTCATCATACTCTTCGGGGGAGACAGCATCACACTCGACTGTCTGATAGAACCGACTGCCTTTGGAATCACTCGGACTGCTGACAATACGGTAAATTTCACTTTTGGTGTCGTCATCAGGCCAAGTTTTTTGTTCTGGCTCCAGATAATCATCCAATACGTCTGGAATTTTGTTGTACTGGTTTTCCCAGTCTTCCACACCCATTCCGGAATCAACAGGAACTATTTGGACAGCCCCTCTGCTACTGGAGCGCCTGTGAGACAGTTCCATTTTAATTCCATGCAAAGGAAAATAGGATTGGAAGAAACATGGAGAGACAGAAAGTAAATTATGAAATGTTGAACAGAATATCAAGACAATCAAACTGAACTGGAATGAATAAAAAATGTAACTTAAAAATCATACAATATAGGTGTTATGCAAAACATAAATGACATAAATTATAAGAGCAAAACATGATTTAATAAAAAAAAAACTAAACACACTACACTTCCACCAGAAATCAAGTTAAAATAATTCTCCTGAGCTTGCAAATCACTATCTGTGTGCGAGAGTCTTTATGACAGTGTACCTAGGCCCTCTTGATTCTCTGTAATCCGACTCATAGTTCTGAGTGGAATCTGTTCCAGACTGATAAAGTCGGCCTCCCATGGGGTACTGATGCATAGATGAGTTGGGCTGAGCCGTGGTGTGGTACCGTGGGGGACGGGTATTGTTTTCGCTGCGGTAGTCACTGTCCCGGTCATCTACTGCACTGTCGGGGTCCTCCAATGCTAAAATTTCAATGATGACAAAGAATTCAGTCAGAGAATGGCAAATATAAAGTGCAGATGAGCAAAAGGAATCATGCAAAGAGATGCAAATATTGGCTTGTTTTTTGGATGTTATTTAGATGAGTTTTGTCATCAATCCATAACCGTAATTCATAACAGTTTTCTAAATAAAGACCTGTCTGTGCATTTACCACCGTCACTGTCATTTTTACAAAATGTTGAAAACAGCAACATGACCATCTCAGCAGTCAACTCAGTGACATGACTCAATGATGTGGATGGTTTGAATGAGGGGCTGTCATGCTCAATCACACAACCAACATCACAGTCAAAAGGGTGAGATGAACATGGGTGTGGCAGGAGATAGAGGAGAATTGTGGGTAAAAGACAGAATGCCAGTCATTAGTCAGAGGAAAAATAAAGACACACTAAAAAGAAGAGGAAGTAAAGAGGGTGGAATCTTGTGAGGCTGTTCCTGAATGTTATGTGACTCAGCATGCAGTGGTCACAGAAGAGAAAACAAAATGAGTAAAAAAAAAAAAAAAAAAAAAAATGTTAGAAAAATGAAGTGACATGGGAGGACAGCTGAGGTACATACTCTGCTGTTGATCACTCCATCCAAAGTAACTCCAGTCGCCTGAAGGCATGAAAGTAAACATTAACAGAAAACACATCTATCCCCGAAAATATCATATCTAATCTGAAAATGTGCTTCTGTGGTTTTGAATCTCTAAATATGCTTACAACATGCAAACAGACTATGTGAGGGTTTCAATGTCTGACATTTCTCGCAAGAGGATTGAATAGAATAGTTTCTGAAGTACACAACCCATTGAAATATACCTGCTATTTTGTCACAGAGTTGTAGTTTCTTAAGTTTTTTTTTAACACTAATCAACTAATAATTAACCAATTCACAGCCTTTAATGATGTTGGAAGTATAATATGAAAATATCTTGAATATAAAAATGAAACACATGAAAATCACACCCAGCATTCTCACAGAAACAAAAATTTTAAAGATGGTGTATGACGCCATCTAAAGTCCAAAGACGGAATTATTCGATCCCAAAAAATAAAAAAAGGAGCAAATAAAGAAATGAGAAAATAAATAAATAAATAAAATAAATAAATAAATAAATGAAAAAAATGAGAACAAATATCCCCGACCACAACAACAAAAGATAGACCAAATACATTGACTTATTGAGATATAAATACATTTAACACAGAGAATAGTCAAATCTCTAGCTACAGTATAATCTTAATATCTTCATAGTAGTAAAGTGAAGTAGTGGCAGCAGTGAAGTAGGAGTAGCCAAAGACTGCGAGTTTCAAAAAGCACAAGATGGAGGGAGAGACATTCAGTGTTTCTCAAAGTCGAGCATGCTTCCTAGGTAGCACACTCGCCTTGGAAATTGTACACTTCAAAAACGAGGCTCCATCAGTGCATCCTTGAAAAATCTATGAACAAAGGCCTCTGTCCTCACTAGAATTAGGAAGGATGCTTGACATTGGGACAGTACTTGGCGACTGACAATGACGTGGAATGCTGGAAAAAGCAGCCTTTGAGACTTTGAGAAACACTCATTCTATTATCTCCATCCCTCTGTTTACTGGGCAACCCTTCAACAACACACACACAGGGGTGTTGATATGGGGGAAAGGGGGGCTGAGTTACCAAGGCCCCAAGTGGGGAGAGGGCCCATTGAGGAGACTGGAATTGTATTGTAGGGGTTGAAGGGGGCCCATGGCCCTTGCGTGTGCAAAGGGCCCAGAATTTGGTGCTACGCCCCTGAACACACCTACTGTATACATAAATAGGTTGTTATAAAAAAGAGGTAAGAGATGAAGTGTGGGTGCAGACATCAGGAAGCCATACTCACAGCACTGGTTAGGGATTGTGGGAAGCTGTCTGCGCCGGCCTTCATCTTGCTGTGGATACTGAGAACATTGGGAAACATGTTTGAGTCCAGGTAGGAAACACAATAAAGACTAAATACAGTTTCTAAATTAATAACATAACTTATTTTAGAGTGACTTTAAAGTCTGGCAGTGGAGGTTATTGCTGTGCCCTTAGATTACCAGAGGATGGCATTCATGAGCAAATAACCATACCCACGACAATACTTGAGATCACATAAGAACAGCCAGAGGTTAGTTGTTCAGACATTTTAAGATTATTAATTTATTCCTCCTCAGAAGCCCTACTCAGAAATTACTGCTACGAGTTCCAACAGGGACATGCAGGCATGAAGCAAAAAAATAAAACAAAACGAAAAATCCACCATCCTATCATTCAACATTTATAATAATAGTCTGGCATGGTGTACATGTCCCTAACTGTGTCTTATTTCTTTACTTAACATAATTCTAACTACAGCAATAATTGTGACTGCTCTACTACGGCAAACTAAGCAAATGTGTTACTAGGAAAAATCATCCATTCACAGACTCTGTAATGGCCCATTATTCTGGTTCTCTACATTTCCCAGAGGGCATGGTGACATGGTCTGCACAGGTTGGTGGGTTGTGAGTAGCAGAGTGAACTGGAGCTTAGAGAGCAAAAGCATGATCTGTGTCCCTCCTCCTTGCTTGTCTTTTTATTATTATTATTACATCGTGTAAAGTGACTACTACTGCTTTCTGGTTTTCACCTCTGTTTGTTAATGTGATGACGGGTTACGTTGGTTTGTTCTACTCTGTTTTTCCTTTTTGTTTTGTTTTCCCTTTTGTGTGCCCTTTAAAACCAATAAAAAAGTGAATGAAAAAAAAAGAGAGCAAAAGCATCCCTACCTCATCATGTATCCGCATAGTATTGATGCGCTCCAGCTTTTTGGTCCAGTATTGGGCCTCGTCGTCAGGAATGTCTGCCAAGGCCAAGATGGGTCAATGGGAAGAATGAAAGGCATGTTTTGGTCCTTAACCCCTCTCTCTCTCCCTCTCTCTCTCTCTCTCTCTCTCTCTCTCTCTCTCTCTCTCTCTCTCTCTCTCTCTCTCTCTCTCTCTCTCTCTCTCTCTCTCCCCTTCCCCAAGTCAATCCTAGGTCTTTCCCATTCCAAGTATGGAGAGCACACATAGCATATTCATGGCCCTTTAATATAGCATGAGATGCGTACGGTTCCTGTAGGAACATCAGAAATAGACCCACTCCCTCTCTATCCATGCACACTTTCCCATAGTACAGAAAATAGAAGTGTGAGTTTAAGCTTCCCAGAACATCACAGTCAGACCATTCTGTTCAACTTCAAGTATCTTTATAGCACATTCAAGCTGGATATGGAAGACTGCAAGAGCCCCTTCATTTGAGAGTTTGGAACAAAATATGAAAACCATATTTAAATCAAGGACAGTATAGAAAGGCAATAAAGTCAGTCAATATACAGTATATCTCATTTAACATGAAATTGTATACAGTAGAAAGTACTGGAAAATAATGTAACAGACAAACAAGGAAATAAAGAAAGACAGAGAGAAAGACAGAAACAAAAACAGGAAGGATGGAAGGAATGGACTCACCAAAAGGGAGCTCAAACCGGGCGTCCAGAAGTACTTTGTGCGGGGTAGGGTTCTTGGTGCCATAGATCTCATCGGCTTTCATAAGGACCTCAGAGTCCAGAGAGGTCCACTCACCTGGACCCTCCTGCGAAGAAGAGGCAAGAGCGAGCAAGTGAACAGAGGAGAGGAGAGGAGAGGAGAAGAGAAGAGAGGAGAAGAGAGGAGAGGAGTGAAAGCAGAGGACAGACCCAGAGAGAGTATTTAAAATTTAACTCAAGATGATTTAAACTCTTTCAGATGCATTATTCATAACTACAAGAAGTGCAGGCTGTTTTAACCTCACAAAAGGTTTCCATCCACTAACTGAATGCCAAACTGCAGCATTACTAAAGTATACACACTCACACACACCGGAAGCTAGTATTTAACCCTCAATAACTTTCACTGGGAACTGTGAAATACGCTTTCATTGAACACATGGTCATGGGTAGTGCACCTCAAGTCCATCAGTCCATTAGTGAAAAGGGTAACACTTTAATTTACAGCCCATGAAGTACTGGGTAAGTATTAGGTAAGAATGGTGTAACAAAAAAGTATCAAGGGATAAATTACTGAGTACTTACAGCATAATTTTGCTGGAATAACACACTTTCACACTTTATTTTACAGCCC
Organism: Sardinella longiceps; assembly: GCA_027497455.2. Taxonomy (NCBI): domain Eukaryota; kingdom Metazoa; phylum Chordata; class Actinopteri; order Clupeiformes; family Clupeidae; genus Sardinella; species Sardinella longiceps. The sequence goes on along the minus strand of JAODXP020000019.1, from coordinate 7,225,252 downwards.
GTGAAGTACTGGGTAAGTATAAGTAAGAAATGTGTAATATTGTCATAATTACAAAATAAGTGTGGGGTAGTATGGATACAGAAACATATAGGAAAGCCAGGGTTGGATCAACTTGGATGCACTTTATTACGCGCATTACTACTCGCAAATGGCACATTATCAGAAAAATGTAATGCACATAATAGTGCACGTGATATAAGCTAAAAAAAATGCATAGCCTAGTGTGATGTTGGCAAATTACTTTGTAATTATGGCAATATTACACATTAAATTCTGTTTTGTTACGTTGTTCTTACTTGTACTTACCCAGTATTTCACAGGCTGTAAAATAAAGCGTGAACATGTGTTATTCCAGCAAATTTACGCGGTAAGTACTCAGTAATTTATCCCTTGATATGTTTTTGTTATACCATTCTTACCTAATACTTACCCAGTACTTCACGGGCTGTAAATTAAAGCGTTACCGTGAAAAGTTGTGTAAAGAAGGGTTGCATTGGTATTTATTGGCTGTGCTTGTTCTTCCGTCCGTCTGCATAGTAAAAATTGATCCAGCATATTTTTTCTACTGATGAAGGTTTAGACCTGTCAGGAGTTGTTCTCACCTCATCTGACTGGCGTATGGTGTTGAGGGGGATCCAGGCAGTCCCCACCATGGTGTCCCAAATCAAACCCTTGTTCCATAGTTCAACCACCAGCCCTGATTCCAGACAACTGATCTCACTATGGGAACAAAAACAACAGCAACAAGAAAACATTACATTTACGCATTTAGCAGACGCTTTTATCCAAAGCCACTTACATTTGTCAACTATCAACTTCAGGTCAAGTCTCCCCTAGAGCAACTTAGGGTTAAGTGCCTTGCTCAAGGGCACAACGGGGGCAGCCGGGATTCGAACCCACAACTTGTAGGTCACTAGCTCACTAGAGTCAGGGTCCTTAACCACTATACTACCACCACCCCAATAGCCAAGTAAGGTAGACATCAAACCCGGAAGGACACATTTTACTTCATAAATGGGATTGCTAAAGTGGATAACCTAGGGGCCAATTGCAGCCCCTCAAAAAAAAAAAAATGTATTATCGCTTGTTGTTATATTAATTTAATATTACATATCAATCACACATCATAGTTCCAGTACAGTTGTAACATGTTTGTCAATAGTATAATTAAAATGGCTGCAGGTCATTGATTGCTAATGTAGTCCAATTCCTAAAAGCATAGTGGTTAGCCAGTTAGCAACGTAGTTAGTTGGTTAGTTGCAACCAACAAAGTGGTTAACTTAGTTAGCAACTATGCTTTTGGGAAACGGACCCCTGGTAAAAAAAAAACTGGTGCTCTTCATTTTGCAATGGCCCTCACAGGCAGCTTAGTTTTATTTACTATGCGGCCCATAAAAAGAAAGGTTGGGCCACCCCTGCTTCATTTGAAGGTGTCTACATACAAGTTATAAGATAAGATATCCCTTTATTAGTCTCACAATGGAGAAATTTACATTGTTACAGCATCCAAGACAGACAGAGGCAGCCATCAATCTTCATCCACCCATTCATCCATCTGACATACACACAGACATACACATCAGTCTACCATGTCACTACCCACACCACAGGATAATAACACTGCATACCTGAGTACCTGATCAGTATACAATTCAGAGTAGTGCATTAACAATAGCTACCTATATCAACAGCCACAGATGACATGCAGTCATACCACAGTGCATCACAACAGTCAATAAATAATAAATATTATCAATAAAACAGGTCTAGCTCTACTGTAAAAGATGTTCTGTTCTGGTGACACTTGTTATAAAGTCTCACAGCAGTGGGGAGAAAAGACCGGCGATGTCTCTCCTTCACACACGCTGGATGAATCAGCCTACCACTAAAACAACTGCTAAGTGCTGTCAGAGTGTTACGCATTGGGTGGTTGTCGTTGTCCAGCATAGAAGACAACTTCCCCACCATCCTTCTTTCCCCCACCACCTCCACTGGGTCAAGCTGACATCCCAGGACAGCACTTGCCTTCCTCACCAGCCTATCCAGTCTCTTTCTGTCACTTACAGAAAAACCACTGCCCCAACATACCACCCCATAAAAAAAATGGCTGATGCCACCACAGTATTAAAAAAAGTCTTTAAAAGTTCCCCTTGCACACCAAAAGATCTGAGTCGAGTCGGCTCTGTCCTTTTTTCATAAAGAGCCGTTGTGTTGTCAGACCAGTTATTACATCAGGCTGTCGTAAACATTTCATGACATGTGACATGAACATTAAGGACACTAAATTAACGTTTACTTGTCATTAAATGTCATTCAGTTTTTGTAATGTCTGAAACATCCCAAACAGTGTTAACTTTACATTACAACATATATATAACTGACATATATATATAAGTGCCATTCATATTCATGACATGTCATGTCATGCCAAAGTGTTAGTGTTACCAAAATGTATAAACATAGTTTGTTTGCTCTATGCAATACTGTATGTAAAAGAAAATGTCCTCCATCTAACACAGTAAGTTTGGATTGATGGTTTTGTACTGTCCTATACTGCTCAGACACCAAAACCATATTTATGTTCTCCTCATCTTAACCGCCTCTGCAGTAGCCTGCCCAGTACACAAACATCCTGTGTAGAGGTGCTGACAGCGCTGGATATTTTTAGGTGCCAATGCCAAAATAATCATGATAATGAACAGGACAGAACATTAGTTACCTCTCAAACTGCCAGGCCTGACACACATATGCATATTTAAACGACTGAAAATAAATTCATTTTTGGGTCGCGAAGAATCTCATCTGCATATTCATACTGAGTTTTTTCCCCTTCTAAAATCCAGGCCTGTAGTGAAGACATGCCAAGAGAAGATGGCGTAAAGTGGACAGTTCTCACAATAACAGCCAGATTAATTAACCACATGGTGCCACCACGTATCCCACATTAATCGGGCCCTGATAGAAATGTGAATATCCTCTGACAGAAACCCATAGGCCAAGAGAGAGAGAGAGAGAGAGAGAGAGAGAGAGAGAGAGAGAGAGAGAGAGAATGAGAGGGAGAGAGAGTTTATCATGAAATTTAGCACAAAATCAATCATCATTCACAATTTTAGCCTGTGCTACAAGGGTCTGAGATTTCGGCTATTGGGAAATGATTGCTTGCTGGACGTGTTTGAATTCAAAAAGATTGAATCAACTTTTGACTGATAGCCTGTCTATTCTCGGTGGCATTCTCAATATTTGCTGATTGGCCAGGATAGGATGCATCCTGAGTGAACGAGGCCAATGGGCAGAATCCCAGATGGCGTACTGAAGGGAGATGCGAATCAAGTGGAATTGCATAGGAAGGCAATGGCCAGGTTAACACTTAAGGTGGCTACAGACAAAAGATCCGCTGTTACGCTCAAAAGAGATAACATGCGGGAGGCACGGAGTAGACTTACAAAAATATAACATTTATTTAAGACAAGACAAGCGGACAATACAAAACTCAAGAAAAGACAGAAAACAAAGGAAACAGCTTCTGAGTATTAAGGCCCACTGGGGGCAAGCAACTCAGTGGTCTTAGACAAGGCTTCGTGCTTGCTGCTGCTTCGTTGGTAAGAGGCAAATGGTCGGCCTATATACGATCAGGTGACCTGTGCACCGGTACACCTTAACTCAATCAGCACTTAGTTTGATTCAGCACACCTGTTGGGAGCACACACAAGACAGAAAGCAGTGGCAGGGAAGAGGCCACGCCCACAGGGGCGTCACAGCCGCGACGAGACAGGCTGTGATGTTCTAAAAACCTGCAACATTCTAAAACTCCGAAACTGCGATTTGACATGTTAAATCTTTTGCGACGGCTTGAGGTAACGATTCATTCACACCGCCGCAACTCCGTTATAAAATCGTCTCATCTCGTCACGGATCTTCTGTCTGAATTGAGCCCTAGTGAACCCTAGGACAGTATAATGTATTTGGTCTGTTGGTCAACTCCAGATAAGCAGTTAATGAAAAACTCACAATAAATGCAGTGCAACAACAACCACCACAGACTATAAATACAAGCTGACACACAGTAACAACATTAAAAGCTGAATGAAGCCCCGGAGATTTACGAAGACACATTATTAAATAAATGATCATGTTACAAACGATTAGAACACATTGCACGCGGTGGAAGTTAAATGTTAATGTGATGGACAGCTGGACAGATAACTAGTTGGTAATGTACTGTATATAGGTTAAAACACCCCAGGTAAAGGACTCCTTGGTGTGAGGCACTCCCTGTCAACCCAGTTGGTTTCACCATTAAAGAAGCACTAATGAGTTTATTAGTAGGTCTCACAGTAAGAAATGGGAACATGTTGGTTTGTTTGTTTGTCTGTGTGACTGTGTTTATCACTGTGTGTGTGTGTGTGTGTGTGTGTGTGTGTGTGTGTGTGTGTGTGTGTGTGTGTGTGTGTGTGTGTGCTTATAGATCAACTTTGGATCCCTTGGATCCTTCCCTAGAGAGAGTAATGAGTATATAAACAGCTCTCAGTGTGTGTGTGTGTGTGTGTGTGTGTGTGTGTGTGTGTGTGTGTGTCTCTGTGTGTGTGTGTGTGTGTGTGTGTGTGTGTGTGTGTGTGTGTGTGTGTGTGTGTGTGTGTGTGTGTGTGTGTGTGTGTCTGTTTACAGGATTAATCTCTCCCCAGTCAATATACATTCAATGAGGAGGCAGAGGGGGACTTCAAGGAGAGAAGAAATTCCCTGACACTGCTGGTTAGATGCTGTGATTTCTGAGCTGATAATAGCGACTCAGTTACCTCACTCACGTCAGATCATGCGCTACGTAACTTTCGTAAGGCACTTCCGCGCAACGATCTGATGTTGAAGCCCATCAGAGAGATTTCAAGCCATTATTCTCTAACCGGACCAATCAGGGCCGCTAGCTGCTGTAGAGGGTGTGACTTAGCGAATAAGCAACTGTTTTGAATCCAACCAATCCAACAAACGTAACCAGCGTCATCGGTTGGTTTCGATGTGGTTGGCTGCAGTGTACGTCAATTAAATTGATGGACAAGCCGTTTGCCCAGTTAGATTCAAGGATTTCTGGCTCCTGAAATATCTCGTCTATCGCTGAATATCAGATGAACGCGCGTAACGCTACATCTGACGTGAGTGAGGTAAGGGACTCAGATCTCTGACTGTAAAATACCACAGCAGCCATACCATCCTCTTTATCCGTTTGTGCCTGAGAGGGGCAGGATTAAGACAGGAAAATGGTGTTAGGAGTTGGAGATCCACTCAGTGCAGTCTCAGGCAATGAGCTAAGCATCGACCGCATGGACTAAAGGTTATCATGTGACATGTGTGGGGCGTCGCTTGATAGCTGACATTCACACTGATTGCCACTGGGAAACTACAGTGATCAATCAATCTCAGTGTTTGTTTGAGCAGGTGATTTAAATGGCAGTTATGTCTGTGACCTCTGCCTACTGTTATAAAGCAGTGTTCCATTTGGGGCACTGCTGAATGTCAAAAATGCACACTATGATCGCAAATGCTCAGTGCACACTGTGCACTACATTGCAGTACACTGATAGAAGAGCACGGTTTGAGATACAACCCTTGTCTGTCTGGGCAGGGCCTCAGCAGCTCAGAGTTTGGCCTGACCAATCACATCATTGCATCCTTGTAGAGAGTCGCTGAGGGGCTGTGATGGTTTGCAGAGGCAGTTTGATAGACAACTGCTGATCCCACCCCTTGGATTGAGCCGGAACTATCATTAGCCAGACTATAGATTTTAATGTCATACTATGGATTGTTGGTCTAAAGACTTTTGCATTTTTCCTATCATCTACATTAGAGACCATTGAGTGAAGACTTTTCTTCTCACTGTCTTCAAGCCCATTAAGTTAGCACTCTGCTCTCTTTCTCTCATGCTCTGCACAGAGAGAGAGAGAGAGAGAGAGAGAGAGAGAGAGAGAGAGAGAGAGAGAGAGTTGGGCTTAATCCCTGCCATGTGTGAGAATCAAGCACGTGCCTGTATGTTAACCCGCAGCACACCAGATAAACGGCCGGCTCATCTCCTGATCTCTTAACGCGCGCGACCCACACACACACACACACACACACACACACACACACACACACACTCGCACAAGCGCACAAAGTGAAGAGAGCGGCAGTCATTTGACCTCGGACGGCCGCATGCGAGTCGAGACGGGCAGAGCTGTGTATTACAGGCTCAGCGTAGCCCACGTGCTGCCCATGACAGCTGATTCATCACAGAGACACGTCAGCCCGTCAAACACTAACTGCATCAATGTTATTCCATACCCAATGTAATACTATACACTGTATACCACATATACAGTAATTTCCCGCATATAAGCCGCATTGTGTATAAGCCGCAGGACAGTGTTTTATGCAAGTTAAAAAAAACAAAAAACATATTAACACCATATTAACTGTCCCCCTGTTTTAACCTCATAGCGGAAGAAATTTAGCAAAATCAATGTATAAGCCGCGGCTAATAGTCAGGAAATTACGCTATTATCATATTGGATTAACTATTGTATGTACAAGCAAATTGCTCCTATAAATAAATACACCACATATTGTAGGTAACATGATGAAGAATGCATGTATTACTGTACATCTCATTTACTAGAATCTATTCACTTTCCTTCTGTAATGCACAGCACACCAAACTAGGCTACATTCTTCATGAGGTCAACAGTACACAAACACAATGTAGCCTGCCAATGCAGCAGTTTATTAGCTAGGCTAGGCTTAAATAACGTTTCAATAACGCAAAGTCAATACCCATTGTGAGCTAGCTGCTTGAAAACATTGCATCAAATAGTGTGACTGGTAACTCTTGTGCTATTCAAACTGTCACTCAAAAAAGCCTTGCTTAATGCCTGGAGGTCTTTGGAATTGCAAATTCTTCATGACGTGGTGGGCATAATTTTCAGGATGCCCCATTGTCAAACCTGATAAAGGGGAAAGGGTTTGCAAACATAATGTTTGTGTTTTCTCAATAAAGGTAGTCATTTACCGTCGATATGACAGGATACACACTCGGGATTACGGCCATGCCACCACATTCATTTGAACCAAATTTAAGCCTCTTAGTGAGAACATGCTTTTAGCCCCAAATGTATTTCAGGCTCATTTCCTTTCCTTGGCTTGAATGGGGTTTTTGCTATCCATAAAGTTCAGGCAGCCACACAATATCCAATTAAGAGAAAAATCTGGAAAATCCTAGTTCTACTCGAAACCGTGTTTTTTTTTATGCAGGGAGAGATATTACTTCAGGTGGACAAATGGTAGTACTACTGACATTAAATAACCAGAACTTTCTCGGTAAAGACAAGATTTCTTCTTGACGAACCTCTTAAAAATGGTTGGTCTTTGTTTATCTAAAACCACAACCTGCCACTGTATCTGGACATCTATGGTGCAATTTGTTGATTTTGGTGGTTTTCTCTTATTTCCTCCCTCTCTCTCTCTCTCTTTCTCTTTCTCTCTCTCTCTCTCTCTCTATGTTTATCTCATCTCCCTGCCTTTATTTCTCGGGGTAAATCCCTCTGTGTTTTAGCTTCCCCAGCTCAGGGTGGACGGCAGCAGGTTTATAATCCAGCAGCTGAGAGGCTTCCTCGTGACCCGAGGATCATGGCACACACACACACACACACACACACACACACACACACACACACACACACACACACACACACACACACACACACACACACACACACACACACACACACACACACACACATCAGGGAAACAGGCTGAGCCACACTGGCCCACAATGCTTAGCACACTATCCTAGTGCCGACGACAGTGACAGCTCCACGCCATCCGCCTCCTCTGGCCTGAAACAAAAGTCCTCCTGGCATCTGCCTGCAGACAACACTCTCAGTGGCATCTCAGTTTAAAACCTGTTGTTGACACGCAATACACTCATTAAGGTCATCATTGTGCCAAGTGGAACACAAACCAATGGAGATTATTGTCAAGGTGCTCAACTCTGCTTTCATGACTTCGTTATTCTGAGGCGCTCTCTTTCTCTCTTCATTCATCTTTCTCTTCTCTCCAAGCCATACTTTATAAATAAGTTCATGGTGCACTAAACGATACAGCACCCCAGGTCACAGCACCACAGTGATCCAACTAGCTCTAACTAGTTAGGGTGATGTGTCATCAGTCATTCATCTATCTATGTTTGTCTATGGTTTTATTCCAGCTAAGAAACAAAAGTAGCTTATAGTTCACAATTAAAGCACAAGCCACTGAAACTGTTGCAGCTTGCAAGTAAAATGTGTCCTATCATTTTGCTACAAGTGTCAAAAAAAAAAGAGAGAGATAAATTAATGTGTTCTGTGTGGATGATTATGATTGAAATACATAGGTCTGGTTAATGCAAAATGTTCAAGAAAAAATGTATAAGGTGCTTGTTTTGTTTGTGTAGCTACCCGTTGCCTATTCAATCCACAAAGATCCCTTTCTTTAAACATATGCAGGGCTTGCAGGCCCTACATGCAGCACTTGTGACATTGAGAGGTACATAGAGAACAATTAAGTGCTTCAAAAAGGAGAGAAGAGATTCGAGGCACTCTGCCATATAAAAGTCCTTTATTTAGGAATGGACCAGCCGACGCCCTGAAGAAGGTCGTAACGCGACCGAAACGCGTTGGCTGATCCATTCCTAAATAAAGGAGGCAGAGTGCCTCGGATCTCTTCTTTCCTTTTTGAATCTATTTTCTTTTTTGATCCTGAAGAGCACCTGACCCTGGATATTTATCTTCACCCACTGAAGCAATCACCTTTTTCCTCTTCTTTATCTCAATTAAGTGCTTCAATTGGAATGCTTTTACAGTCATTTGTACATAATTTACCACAGGCACTGGTGGATAAAAGGGGGAATGTTAATGGGGATGGGCGGGGTTTTAACTTTGATGCAATCATGGGTGAATTGGCGGGCAGTGCTGTATTGTGTGAGTACGGGTCTCCAAAAGTTTACCCATGCAGGACAGTTACATTTTCTTTCTGTAAATAGCATTCTGAAACAAATGACCAGAATTCAGTTTCAAAACATAGAAAATCGAGGGTCAAAATAGATTCTTTTGTGCCTTTTACAAATGCAATTCCCATACAAAAGAAGCTGGTTGATGCAACGTCTTAACCTGTTCCTCAACAAGGCAAGTGCAGTCACCTACTTCTGACAAGACGACTGCCCATTTACAGGGACTGACGAACAAGCTTTCAATGAGAAAGCATTTTAGGAGGAAACACAAATCTCAAAAGCAAAAGAATAAAAACACAATCTTGACAAAGACTTTGTGGACGCAGTAGGTCGGAAAAGGTGAATTGCAACTCATACACCATGACCCCATGTAAAAAAAATAAATAAATCCAGGACCCATGTGAAGCAATGAAATTTAAGTCTGAAGGTAAAGCATATGGGAACTTCCATTGCCTATAGTGTACATCAGTGGTTGCATATTGCATCAGTGTCTTATCAACAAGGCTAGACAGAGTGCCTGAGGAATACTCACAACATGAAGTCCTGCTCAAAGCATGGCTGGTCCCCTCGGACTGTGATGGTCGTGCTCTTAACATTCTGCACTTTCAACGTCACATAGACATTGAACTTATCTAGAAAGAGAGTAAATGAAATTGCATTAGGCTAAGATCATATGGTACAAAACATATATATCAGAAACAATGCATCTCTCAATGGTCTCCATCAGTCCCAAAACCCCTTCAATACAATCATAGCCATTTCTCTTACATTGCCATTACATGTAATGATACAGGTCAAGCTAAAGTGAATTACACACATGTGCATATAGAATCTAGCAAATCCAAGGAAGCCTGGTAATGTAATTGCCTGGTAGCCAGGGCCATAAATAATGAAATATCCCTGTCAAAACATTGCCTTTTGCATCCCCAAGCAGGTAGGGAACCTTCACAGGCCTCAGGGGATATGTAGGCTACTTAGGATCTAGAAACTGAGACAGCAATGCTGGTCCATCTTTGAGACGTTTAAAGACTCAATGCAAAGAGAGAGAGCTCTCCCTTTGCAGGTGTACCCATCCACATGGAACACAGTAACTCAGTATTACTGTGTAGTGTGTATATACTTTTACTATATACTCTATTATATGTCAGCTGAATTAACAAGCCTGGACCAAAAATGAATTTCCAAAGAAAACATGATATAGTTAGTCCTCGTCTTTCACATCATACATACAGTACATGTATACATACACTTCAACATCTGAAGCAAGTTCTCCATTTGATAATTTGACACTTTCCTTTATTTGCTACTTAGCTGATGCACTTGTCCAGACCAAGTCAAGTCAAGTCACTTTTACATAGCACATTTTATACAACATAGTTGATACAAAGTGCTTTTACCAATTACAAGATCCTTCTCCCATGAGCAACTCTGGCTTAACTACTTTGCCCTGCAGCACAACCCAGTTAGTCCCTGCGATCAACTCACAACCTTGAGGTGTTCCATTTGAAGGACCATATCCTTGCCTACTAGACCTCCATCACCCCCCCCTTTAGGTAGCCATTAGCATTACCCCCCACATGATAACGCTGCCTGCTAGCATGAGAGAAACAGTCTGTGCATCCGCAGTTTTTTTTCTGTTTCTTAAGAGAACTACAGTAATCAGGGCCGTCGCAACAAGGCAGGCAAACCAGGCAATTGCCTGGGGCCCCAGGCTGAAAGGGGCCCCCAAGATTGACTGTTTAAACAATTTAGTAGTTATGTTGGTGGTGTTTTTCAACAAAAAATGATTTTAAACTGGAGTCAGACAACTGTACAATACAGATAATTATATTGATGATGTTTGAAAATTATAACAATGTGGTTCATGTAAGTATTTACGGGGTGAAGGGCCCCCCAAGTCCTGTTTGCTTGGGGCCCCCTAAGTACCTTGAAACGCCCCTGACAGTAATGGCTCATTAACGTCAGGAGGGATACAAAAGCACAGGAAACCTGATTACAGGGGATTTTCAGAGTGCAGTTTCCCCACAGAGAACATCATTATCAGAGCCATCGAGAATAATGTGGGTAGAAAGAGTGCAGAAATGGAAGTCAATAAGGGTGCCATCAGATGAAAGAGAAGCAAAGCATGCTTCTTTTTCTCAAGAGGCATTGGGATATATTTAACATGACATTGAATGATGTATTGTGAATATTTTAAAACTATATCTGACAGGGTTTTAGTCTCATTGTCTCCTCAGTCCAGAGGATCATTGAATATGTGTCCGTTAGCAATGCTAGCAAGTCTCGTTAGAATATATTCTCAATGGTAAACTATACTGTGGATGCTTGTCTTTAATACAGTCCCTGACTTTGGTTTGTTGTCCCATACTGACATTGGCCCCAGAACAGATAATCCAGGACTGTCAAAGATATGATATGTTCATGGGTGTTGAATGTTAAGAGTCTAGTTCCCATAGGGAAACAACAAGTCTCTTATACCTCTAATCTCTCCTCGAGAGATGACTTATACCGGTAATTAACTTTCCTCTATCTTTCTACTCAGTACAAATCTCTCCTTCTCCTACAGCAAGCAATTCTGTGTGTTGCCAGTGTGTGTGTGTGTGTGTGTGTGTGTGTGTGTGTGTGTGTGTGTGTGTGTGTGTGTAGGTCAAGTGTGTGTGTTTCTCTCCTCCTCTTCTTCAGTAAAAATGAGGCCTGTACCTAATCCGTGTTTGATGACCTTTTCTCTGGAAGCCCCATGTACCAGGCTTGCCACCATCACCACTACCAGCACCAGTAGCAGACAACACTCATTGGGGACCCACGTCGCGTGTCCTGCCAGCCTCTCCCTGCCTCCCACACCACTATCCCCTGCCTGCCTGCCACTCTCATTAAGAGTGAGGAGGACACTGATGTGATGAGATCCTGTGATGAGATGACAGCCTATCTTTACAAAACATGATGCCATCCATGTCCAGGAGACACTAATGGTTAGTTATAATTGCTTGGCACGAGACAGACAGAAACACTGCCAGAGATGGTTGCTCTCTTTTCCATCGAAAACAAAACCAAAACAAAACAAACAAATATGTGTTTTATAGGGTGATCCATATTCATCTATATCTGTAAACTTAAAGTACAAAAATGTATTTATTATTTATTTATTTTAAGCTGAGTATAACATTTGTTTTGGGAAGATATTTGTGATTTCTAATGAACCGACCAGTAGTTTTGAATATGCATCCTTCACATACAGTATAATACCAAAGATCATGGAATAGTGAGCAAGATAAGGCATCATAATACATTTCAATGGGAGCAAACTGGAATACTTCCTGTCTGCATAAATGCATTACATCACAATAAGAAAGATTCTTTAAGTCTACATAAATCATTACATCACAATAAGAAAAGATTCTTTAAGTCTGCATAAAGGGGATTTTCCCCCTCCCCTTGCAAAAATAGAACCAGGAACTAAACAAACGTTGACACCTCTCGCTCCGCTTGAATCCTCTCTGTTAATACTATCGGATGCAAAAAGGATTGTTATACAGCTCACTGTAAGCATTTTTAAATCCAAATATGGATTATAGTCTCTCAGTACTCGAAAGCTAGCATGTATTTCCTCTTCAATAATATACTCTATGACATGACATAGACTTAAACATAGAGCAAGACACATAGGATACATAGTACTTTCTATACTAGCAAAAAGCATGAGATTATAATGAATTATAATGAGAGACTAATGAGTTATCATGAGTGAAATAAGTGTTACATCACCGAGATAGTGGGGGAGAAAATGGTGAACTAAGAATCTGTCCATGGTAGGGTAATGGAGGGTATAGTACTGGCGTTTAATCAGGTCACTCGGTGATAAACGGTCAAATCTCAGCAGCGCAGAGAGGCGTAATTAAAATTTCATATAATTCTGTAATGATCTCCTAAGTCTTTAATTAGTAATATACGGCTCACTGGTGCCATGCACAGTGTGTGGTCAGTTTAGGAACAGAAAGTCTGTTAATAATGATGGACTATTTTCATTCAGGGAGTTTCATAAATGACCACTTGTCAGATGCTTGCCGGAGAGGATGGCTGATCAATGAACAGACATTTACTGCAATGAAACTAAGGGCAGATACATAGGGTAGGCTATAGCTGTATGCGTAGAGCTAGATTATCCATTTCCAAAGAGGATCTTCATTAAGCACAACAATGATTCAGGACACACATGTAATTATAAGTGAAGATGAATTGCCTCCTGTGTGCAGTACAATCCTGCCTGTTCCCTGAAAAGCACTTTGTATACTCCAGCTAGCTAGTTTTACTTCCTTGTATTTTTTTGCAAATTTGGGACTTAAACTCATGGAATGTTTGGCTTTGAGATCTATGACTACATTAGCACAATGAACATACACAACAAAGTGCTCTCTCTGTGACTGAGCAACCACTACAGGCAAACATATTGCACAATTCATCAACTTCATATCTTCTCTTTAACACACACACACACACACACACACACACACACACACACGAGATTACACAGAACCTGCACTTCAAGCTCTTGCATACATATACCCATGCATACATGCATACAACCCCCATCCACCCCATCTCGCACACACACACACACACACACACACACACACACACACACACACACACACACACACACACACACACACACTTACACACTAACTGATAGTGTGAACATGCCTCCCCAGAGCAGTGATGCTTTGCAGGGATTCCCACCTGTATGCATTATTGATGGCTGATGACTACTGAAAATAAATAAGTCATATGAAGATAAAGCTGTAGCTGAGGCCATGGCATTTCAGGGTTGGGCGTGTAGCCATCATCGCACATCAGGGCCGTCGCAACAGGACAGGCAAACCAGGTAACTGCCCCAGGTCCCCCAAGATTCATTGTTTATGTAATCATTTTAGTAGTTTAGCTGCTGGTGTTTCTCAATAACATATAACTTTGGGCTGGAGTTAATTCAGACTACTTTAAATTTAACACAGATAATTATATTACATGTAATGAAAGATGCTTGAACATTATAGCCTAACAATGTGGTTCATGTGTTTATGGTTGGTGAAGGGCCCCCATGTCACTAAGGAGATGCTCTACTCAGTGTATTTTGGCATACTATGTTTTTAACGGTGCTCTTTCTGGGGGTGTAGTGCTTATAAATTTAAGCATCATAAGGAGATCTCTGACCTCACTGTAAATACCATAATAATCTGCTATCTTTAAAATCAAAGGGTATCAGAGGTATTCTAGGATTCTTATTCTGCTGGAGTCAAATCCAGTTTACTTGAGATATTACAGTAACCACACATTACTATTTCAAAGTTTGTTTCATAATGTATAACCACAATGGTTCTGGCTTTTGCTCTCTTGACAATACACTCATCACCTGCATCATGGAATCCTTTGACCAGACTTAGACTGACATTCATGTTGCTCATAATTATGCACAAGTTATGACTTCCCCTGTGCAAATTATATAACTATAACAGTATAATTATTTAATTACTGTAATATTAGAGCCTGGTTAAGTGATATGAGGCCAAATATTCTTTATGTAATTTATGTTCTTACAAGTGTGGTTAATCTGAAATATAAACCAAGCCTTCACCTCTTAGAAAGGCAGGTGCACTACCCAAGGTCTTTGGTATTTTTTGCCCTCAACGGTGCCTTCCAGGCAGCGCTGCCTTCAAGGCACTACTCCACTCAGTTTAGAGTTAGGATGATGGTTGAGGGGGTTAAGGTTAGGAATAGGGTAAGGGTAGTGCCTTTTAGGCTGTGCTGCCTGGAAGGTGCCGTTGGGGGGTAAAAAACAACATTGAGCCACTCCCAAACCGTTCTGCAATCAGAAAACTAGATTTATGCAAGATGTCAGACGTCAGGCTTATGTGATGCAATTCACAAAATGGAAGGGAATCAGGGAGGCTGCCTCTAATAGGTTGTGTCTATCCAGATGTCCATTTATGTCTTCCCTTGCTTCATTGCCATTGCAGATATTCATATTTCATTATGGCATACACAGAAAAGAGACTCATTCATACATTTTCTGACATATCCATCTATAGGTTACACTCCAGGTCAACTTGCACTCACACAGGTTGTGTACATGCTTTTACACATACTAAAATCTGTTTAAAGCAGCGTAATCCGGGAATGAGAAAGCATGCTATTTCATAAACTATAAAACAACAAACATACAAAAATCAGCTCCTGTGATGCAGTATAAGGCATGGGATTACTTAGGGATGAAATACATTAACCAGTCCGTGAGAGGAGGTGTAATCCCGCTGACGTGGGCGTTGAAGTAGCCATTGAAGGGGCATTTTAAATGTTATACATTATTATATAACCAGATTTACTTTCGCATTTGCGTTTTACTTACAACAGAGAAAGTCCTGAACATAATGTAAGGATTCTGGCCACATAAGAATGAGAATGGAGAATAAACTCAAATTGAAATACTAACATTACTGTAACTGTTACCACTATTTAAATGGAACAGTCTTGTGAGCCTTTCCTTGGTGTTTAGTGTACGGTGTGTGTGTGTGTGTGTGTGTGTGTGTGTGTGTGTGTGTGTGTGTGTGTGTGTGTGTGTGTGTGTGTGTGTGTACTTAGCATAAATAAATAAATAACATATTGTCTAGACAGAGTCCCTGAGAAAAGCTGAGGGAACATGGATTTCCCCAGTGCTAAATCCCAGAGGATGGAATTGATATAGTGATATAGATTGATATAGTGACATAAAGAGACAGAGTATCATATGACCCAGTTAGAACATCACCTATGGGAGTCTGGAGCAGATCAATGATTTCTGACAAAAAACACCCAGGAGATGCAGAATGGAGTGGAATACAAATAACAAGTGTCACAAATTCACAATACAGAGATGTGGGGCTTTTTTTGGCCAGCATCATGGTTAGTTTCCAAGCCATGCCTTTTCAAAACACTGATTAAAAGCTTTACATTGTAATGATGTCAAGTAGTGTAAGTGAATGCGTTTTGCTGTTTTGCTGTAATCATGTACTATATGTCAGTAACCAACACAAGTTGGTCAAGTATCCATACACTCTATTGTGCTTCACACATTCCCATGAAGCAAGAGCCATCAAGTACCACAACAAATCCACCACCCTTGATAAATTCACTTTGATACGTCGCACTGTATCTATTGCTATTTCCTAAATTTATTACAACCCCCGAACTCCCGCCCTTCAGAGACATGAAGCATCACTTAAATCCCAAGGTAGGATAACATTTTCCTCCTGGCACCTTGATAAACCAGTTCACTCCGCGCATCAAACTGGGCCGACACACATGTTCCTGGCTTACTAGTTTAGTTTAGCGATGCATTAGAAAAAGGTCATCTTTCCTCTTCAAGCGTAGGAGATAGATAGAGATAGAGATAGAGATACTTTATTTAATCTCGAAGGAAATTAAGGAGTGTGTAACTCTCTCAAATGAAGAATCAGGCTAAGGCCCAGATTTATTTTACGTCTAAGATGTTACTTTCAGTTAATCCTAAAATATGTTGTATCTTTACGCAAAACAGGTCTAGTAACCACACTAATTAATGCAGGCTATAGTTCACAACTTAGCTGCTCTACTATAGTACTGATTAAAACAAGGTAGTTTAGTGATGGGTGGAACAAATATATTACATTCTTTTTAATCAGATAGGACAGCATGAGACGACAGAACAAGTGGGAGAGAGTGGGGTGGGATCGGAAATGACCTGGGTCGGAATCGAACCCGGGTCCCTGAGTAACGGTCTGACACTCTAGCCACTGAGCCAGGCCCCCATATATTACATTTTGAAACTATTACACCTCTGTGGGTAATGTCATTGAAACATATCCTCATTCATAAGACCTGTCAAATGGAAACTAAAGGAAACCCTGAGACAGGGATCTGTCGACCTGCACTGCTGCCACCATCAGAACTAAAGATTGAACACTATGACAGTGTACATGTACTGTATCTTTAGCAGTGGAGAGGCAGAGCAAGGCAGCTTTTGGGAAATACATGGCAGGTAGATCTAAAACTTTTGTGCTATTTGTCATTTAACCCTTTGCTCAGCTTGAAACTTTTGCACTGTATTGCAATCTCTTCTGCAAGAATTTCATCACATGACTGTGACTGGAAATCAGGACTTGGAAAACAAAAGGCTAAAAAAAGAAAACCTCTATGCGCTCTACACTTATCTAAGTACAGTATACTGTAAGTCTGAGTCTAGCCAGCCTGTAAAGAGACATGCTTTAGACAGACAGTGAGGCTCATGGACTGAGCCTCCTATCCTCCTGCCCATGTCAGTTTAAGCCCAGGCTGGTGGGGGTCAAAAAAGGTCATTCAGACAATATCCCAGTTCTTTGAGGCTACAGAGTTCCGTTGGTAGGTATAAAACAAAAATAGATAACACTGGTTCATTGGTAGGATGACATTAGTCCATCATTAACATGACATTAAGACGAATCATGAATATTAATCACATGTAATTCATGTTTATAACTGTAATTAAGTGTCATTCCTTTTTTGAAATGCATGAAATGACATTGGGATGCAAACAGTACAAAATCTGAATGTTACTGTATGAGTAACACATGCCCTCCTTGCCACCACAATCACCTCTCATTCTGAAGCACTACAAGTCACCAGTGGAACTAAGCCAAGTTAGTTAAATCCTTCCCGCTCAACGTGTGAAGCGTTGGCAAAGCATTTTTCATTTTGATGAGCTTTAAAAATACTTAAAAAAAACAGTTTCTAGTAAACGGTCTGACCTGATAGATAGCCTGTAATGCTTGATATTATGGTTGAGGAAAATGTATCTCATTTCAAGGCATCTTTGGTCAAGCTGCCAACTTAGGAACAGTTTACATAAAGGATAATAACTGACTACTGGATTGGGTTGGGCTGGGCTATTGGGCACTGTTTGTCATTATTAATATCATAATAATAAAAAGTGGGGCAATGACACAATTAAATAAGTACATGATCCCCTAAAATGCAGGACAATGAGGGACCAAAAACTGAGCATCTGGCCAGCCTAATCTTTCCTAATGTCTGCCATCCCTCCCTCCCTCCCCCAGGTCTTCACCTGTGGAACACCGTGACATTGTTCCTTTGTCAGTGTCACACTGACACATTTCCCCACATTCTACAGCATGCAATGCATGCATGTATGCAACACAATTTGTGAAACATTTTTTACAAACAACGTTATATACTGTAAATGCCCTTGTGAAGCCTTATGAAGTCCTTAGGAAGTCCCGGCCCCACTTATGAAGCCCTTAAAAAGCCCCACATTGCGTCACACTGACACAGTTCCCCTCAAGCCCTTATGAAACCCCACTCCCACTTTACTTGGAATGGAATGACAACAAACCGATAGCTTATAACACAGTGGTGATATACAGTGTAGGCCTGATATTCACTCTAAAACTGGGAACAGACCTACCAATTTTCTCAGTATTTTTATGATAAGAACGAGATTGAGTAAGCCAAACCTACAGACTCAATCTGGGATGATTAGGCGTTGTTTATGAGCGCAAACCAGAGCCATAGAGATCTGCCTCTGGCACAAACCTAACGTCTGAGTTGTCAGCATTTAAATGTAATAATTGGTATCATAGTGACCGTATAACGGACCAGTTAAGATCGACATATTAGTCCGACTCAATTGTAATTACGTCAACAATGGAAATAATCGCATTGTTACAAATCTGTGACCCAAACGCTCATAACGACTTGTTGTGACTGAACCCCGCGACCCCTGACCATTACCTCTGATTACCCATAACGGGCCCTGACATCCAATCGTATCAATATCAGGGTTATTATTAATTATTAGGTCTGTTCGCCGCTTAACCTGATGAGAAAGTTGAGATTAAATTTATGTCTTACCTGGGGTTCCTTCAAGCTTTGCTTTTTTAACTGCAAGAGAGAGAGAGAGAGAGAGAGAGAGAGAGAGAGAGAGAGAGAGAGAGAGAGAATGATGACATTAAGTTATTTGGGATCTTCTTGACAAAGGACAACAGTGACTCAGTGGCACTTAAATCCTTATCTAAATGTTTTTCATGAAAATGAAAACTTTTGTTCTTCATGCAAATCTCAGAGATTTGCAGATTTTTGGTTGCTCTCACAGCTGTAATTCAGATTAATTGGATGGAACAGAAATAGCACACTAATAATAATAGCACAGTCAAATATTGATGATACAGGGAGAAGGTTACACAGGCAGAGCAGTCTCTCTCAGTAGATGGGTTGGGAGGACAGGCCTAAACTCATGCACAGGGAAACTGCTCTCTGTTGGCTGCATATCAAATGTTATGATGTTAAAATTTTGCTTCTTGGACTATTGGATACATTTTCCAGTGTATGTCTGTAAGAGAAAACTTCAGCACCAGACCAGACTGAAGATTTTTATCACTAACATTTGAGTGTCTAATACCATTAAAGGAATACTCCAACTTTTTATGAAATGTATTAGTCACTCCCTTACCTGGAGTTACATATGTAGGTAAAAGCATTTTGGTCTCAGTACATGCATTTTCCTAGTCTGGCAACTCCAATTTTACCTATTTCTTAGCTTTAGCTTTTAGCTTAGCATAGTTGCTGGAATGTAAAGTAGCCAGATAGCAACCCTTTGGCAACATTACATTCCAGCACCATAAAAATGGTGGAATATTCCATTAAATCAACATGGCATGAGAACCCAAATGAAGGACAGGCAAAGGAATAAAGGTAAGAAATAAGGTTTCATGGCTGCAAACAACAAACATTTTGGCACACAGTGTCATGAAACATATTGTGTAGGACTGCTTCAGAATTCTGGTGTGAATCAAGCAATAGTCCTGTTGGTTTGATGTTGCCAATACTGTCAGTGGGTACAACACAATTTGATGTTTGCAAACTTTTTGACACACAGTGTCATCAAACATCTGTCTCAGTAGTCTGGAGTGCCATGTAAGTGAGTGAGTGGATGAATGAATGAATGAATGAATGAATGAATGAATGCATGCATAAACCTATAGATATGTATGATATGATCAGTGGTGTGCCACAGTATGCTGCAATGTCCTCTTGGATATGATTCATTTACAGATGTTGCCTCAGAGAAACAGGGTACCTGGTTGTGAGAGGTAAGATGGAGATTGTGGAGCTGATCGAGGACACTTTTCAAACCACATTTTAATTGATTAAACGCACATGCAGTGTGTGTGTGTGTGTGTGTGTGTGTGTGTGTGTGTGTGTGTGTGTGTGTGTGTGTGTGTGTGTGTGTGTGTGTGTGTGTGTGTGCTACTTTTTATTCCATGTTCAGTAGTAGTATGTCAGCTGGGTCCAAGAGAGAATGACTGACCTTGATAAATTGAGGTAATAAATGAGAAAAGTTTGTGTAAAGATAATTTTTTGATGAAGTTCACAGAAACCACATAACCCATATTTAAGCCTGGCATTCTGACTGACAGCTGCCAGACATGCTTTAGAACACTTTATGGCAAAGATTCTAGAGTCCCTCTAGGGCCACTCTAGAATCTTTGCTTTATGGTATGGAACCATAGTGGTATGGACCAGAACGCTATGTATGGTTCTGGTTACAGATGAAAAAACAAAAGGATTTGCACACTGCTTTCAAGAGACTCAACTTTGCTTGAAAAAGATCAAGAGATCGAAAGATCAAGAGATCGAAACGTTGCACATTAAAAGTTGAGTCTCTTGAAAGCAGTGAGCAAATCCTTTTGTTTTTTCATCAGTTTATCCTTTTGATTTAGCACCTGCTTTAAGATATTTGGATGTGCGCACACAACTATTTACTTTGGTTCTGCTTACAGCCGATCATAGCAACAAACAAGCGCTGTGATTGGCTAAACACCACTGATGTCTGAGTGAGTTTCCCTATGGCTGATGGCTAGACGTACTCGCTGAGCAAATGAATTTGCTACCGCTACGGTACGTCTAGAGTTCTAGGCTAGCAGGGAGGTACAATGATGAGGAATATCAGAGGAGCTCTCATCCTAACAACATCTTCAAGCTTCCTGCATTTGCCTTCATATATTCTCTCATTCTTTCTTTCATTCGTCCAGGGGATTGACAACAGTAAATTGGCACTGGTTTACCAAGCCCCGAGACAAGTATGACTCATCCATTCAACAAGTGAATGGATATTTTTTCATGCCAGTACAAGGGGAGCGAGGGGGTCATCTCAGCATGCAAAAATCCAGTCTCAACCCAGACTTCATTATTATTATATGTATAGGGAAATAGCTTTTACAGCTTCTTTTACCATGCACAAAATTAGGAGCAAATTGGATAAAGAGATGTATTCAGTGTATTAGGACTCTATGTATGTATTAGGATTCGGTGAGGTGATTAAATAACACTGTCTGTAATCCTCACCTGAAAAGAAGCCGATTGTAAAAAAAAAGAAAAAAAAAAAGCACTATAATTATTGAACTACTGCTGTCTCACTGCAGACAGTCAAATTATGTAAGCGAGTGAGTAGATCTGGGGGACCTGTAACAACTATACTCAGACACTGGGAGTGTGTATGTGTGTGTATACAGTATGTGTGTGTGTGTGTGTGTGTGTGTGTGTGTGTGTGTGTGTGTGTGTGTGTGTGTGTGTGTGTGTGTGTGTGTGTGTGAGAGAGAGAGAGAGAGAGAGAGAGAGAGAGAGAGAGTGCGCTGGGAGGGCAGAACAAGTGAGGCGGCTCAGACAGGAAGTGGGATTGTGTCAGTGTGTTTGAGAGAGTGTCCTGGCCCATGTGAGATGTGCTCAGCAGCACAGCACAGCATAGCACAGCACTAGCACAGCACCAGATGGCCAGGGGATTACCCCCCACCCCTACCCTCCACCACCCCCACAATCCTCTATCACTCTCTGGCTCTCCCAGTCACAATCAGAATCTGCACTGCACTCTCGGCTCAAGGACTCCTTACAGTATTCCAACTTTCCACCACTCAGTTCAATTCAATTCAATTCAATTCAATTCAATTCAATTCAATTCTACTCAGCCTTATTAGCATGACAAATATTTTTGCTTTGCCAAAGCAGAAAGTACAATGGAGTAAAATGTATGACAAATGCATTCAAAATAATGTCAAGCAATACAACTCTCTCTCTCTCTCGCACGCTCTCTGTTTCTGCCTCAAGAAAAATCAAATGTGCACACAAACACACATTTAGACACACAATTCTCAAGTTTCAGTCCAGAAAAGGCTGATGAAGTTTGAATTCTATTGCCAATTATATTGTGTTGTATCTCTTTCCGTACCGTTCTTGTTGGTTGCCCAAGACTGTTATATGGCTTGTTTTGAACCAGCTAGCCTATGTTTAAAATCGTGAGGAGCAATGCAACTCACAAAATGAAACACACAAAGTGCACTGGGATATTTAAAAAAGTATCAAAAGCCATATTATTATTATTCCTGGCATACCCATAACTAATAACCTCTCAAAGCTACTGACATATCTTGTTTTTCTTCCTCCTGCTCCTCTTCCCCTCTTCCCTCCTTATCTACCTCAATGGTTGACATGAAATGAGGTGAGTGGAGGGATAAGTGAATACTCCTTTCTTCTATAACCTGCATGATGAACACACAGCCATACAGCTTTTCCACATAACTTTCCAAAGCCACTCTAAACTACTCTAGAGCTGCACAGAACATATAAAAAATGAGGCGTGTTGTAAAAGCAGTTTTCAGTTGCAACCTTTAAGTAGTCTTTTAAGAGATCCATTATGCAAAAAAAAATCTTAGTCCTAACTGACACCAGTCACCTTTAACTCACTGGTCTTTTGAGTCTTCCTAAACCCAAACAAGACACAGGAAAGTATCTGAAAAGTTATTGCTAGGCTACAGTGTTTTTTTGTTGTTGTTTTTTTGCTTTTTTTTTTAGTTCGTGACAGGAAACTCGAATGCAGAAGATAATTTCAGACCGAGACACCTCTACAAACGACAGCTGGATTCACTTTCTTTAGGACCATTACTGTGGGCTATAAAGGGGTGTGGCTGTCATGTAGCGCAGATGACATGTTGGTAATAGCCAGATAATAGCAGGCTATAACCTACCACTAGCCTAATTTGTGTAGGCTAATCTGACAACATGTAGGTCAAATTTTTCTATAAACTTGACTACTTTCTACTACTTTCTGCTTTTTAGTGTTTTGGTGAGAGCAAGTTCATTTGATGTCACTTTAGGTGCTGTAGATATATTGGACTTGAAAGTTTCATGCAGTTCATTTTTGAAAGTAGACAGCAAATTATACACTCTGCATTCCCTTAAATATGCAGAACCAATGAAAGTTTAATCTTATGTCTAGAAAGAAAAGAAAGGAAACCCACCTCGAACGCACAGAAGTGACATTGCCGCGAGCGTTCGATGCGCTGCTCAAGGGTTCAAAACGGGACACTTTAACGCACATATATTCCAACCGCCTGTGGCACATCCGCTTGCATTTCTTGCAGCTGAACCAATAGGCAAAATCACAAAGAGCCCGTAAACTAGAAATTACATTTTAAAATTTCACGCTAACGCGACGGTCCGGTTATATTAACGCCATGATGAGAGTGAAAAGTAAGGATTTACTAGGTGCACCGAGGGATGGGTTTTATCTTGGCATTACTGACATAAAGACCTACCAATAATAGCCCGGTAAAGATTCAAGTAGGCGGTTCTTACGCAAAGAAAGCCAATGGGAGATTATGGAGGAATGTCACAGTCTCTTTCGAACAGGTGGTGGTGTTTGGTCATTCAGCAATATAACTTAGCCTAATAGCAGAACCAATATTTTTATAATAAATCTGGCTTTGTTCATCATGAACTATTAGACGTAACAGTCTAATTGGCGAATAGGCTAACCTAATAGTATAGGCTAGGCCTACACTTAATGTTCTTCAGTTTGAATGTGGCAGGAGTCCAATTCGCTTTTTAAACCAATGAGAAACCTAAATAATTTAGCAGAAGTGGTTTTGAAGTCATTTAGGTCTCCCAAATGAGGTGTACGGTGAAGTAACTACTACACATTGAAAACGAATGATTCCTGTGGCAGGTAAGCCTAATTTTAAATTGACATGGCCTATTCAAAGTTATCCTAGGCTACTCTAAACAACTTCAGCGCACCTGAGAAAGAAAGGGAGGAAAGCCATTCTTGAAAGAGTCTTCCTAATGAAGTGGCGCCATCTGGCGGGCATTGCACTAATCGCAGTATGGGAGAGTTTATGTTTTAATCCGTTTTTTAGCCCTATCTAGATATCTGAAAGCAAAGCTATAAACAATGTCTTGATGTAGAAATGACCAAACAGATGATGCATGGGGATGACATGAAATGCAACATGAAAGTCAGTGTAGGCTACAGTGGTTTCAGCGTTTTCAGTTGGTTTCATTTATTGCCACATTTGGAGGCCCAGGCCTATTTACTGTCTCACAGTCAGGTAGGTATGGGGCTCATCTTGAAGTACAAAAATGTACAGCATAGCTTTCAATATACAGTCCAAAATATGTTATATGTTATATGTTAATATGTAAGTTATAACATTTGAACTAACCCTAAAGGTTAAGGAAACTGCAAATGCCCACTGTTAAAGCCCATGGTGATTCACTCATGCAATTAGTTCTTTTGACCACTATGAAAGACATAGCACTAAGCTTTCTTGAGCTAACAGTCACACTTTAGAAAAAAAATGGCCGGAAACCCAGACCCAAGAGAAGTGTAGACCGAGGGTCTGGTTGGTTATGACCAGGCTAACATTATCTATTGGAAAGTGAACAAAATTGCTTAAGATTTAACAAAACCAGGTTCCCAAAATCAACAGTCTTTGTCCAGAGACTTTGAATAGTAGTAAATGAGCATGTTCTGGTTATTGCAATCGAATTACAGGAGCAAATCAAATATATAGATGAATCAAATCAAAATGAAACCTCAATACCAAACTGGGCAGGTTTTTTTGCAAAATGAGACAAGAAGAAATTCACAAAACACTGACACTCTCTTGCATGGATACCATTGCATCTTTTGGCACAAAATAGTATTTCTCTGTGAGTGTGTGTGTGTGTGTGTGTGTGTGTGTGTGTGTGAGAGAGAGAGAGAGAGAGAGAGAGAGAGAGAGGGAGAGAGAGAGAGAGAGAGAGAGAGAAAGACATTTGTGTCATGCATCTCTGTGTGCCCATGAGTCTTTTATGTATGTTGTGTACAAGCTACTGGACACTTTTAATTTCCTTCTGGATCAATAAAGTATCTCTTCCTATCTACATATACAACAGAGGTCATCAAAATGCACCCAAAAACATGAGTTCTGTCCAAACTGGTTCAGACATGCTGGTAACCACTGTGTTGGTATTAGACAACCTGAATCAGAATAGAAATACATTTTAAGTCATAGTGATGGCATTGAGCACATGAAGTCAAGTCAAGCGTTTTTTGTTTTTTCATTTCAACCATATAGATTGTATACAGTATGGTTTTCATCATGGATCAAGTGGTGTTATGTTTAAACTAGTTTAAATATGTTGCCTTGTATTGAATGTTTTTTTTTTTTTGTATATATACCAAAAGACATTCAATACAAGGCAAAATATTCTGTGCAGTGCGCACACAAGAGATAAACAATATGCAGTGACCATTAGAACATTTAAGAGAGACAAAGAACAGGAGAGACAACAGTAAACAAACAGTAATATAAACTTGTACTACAGGAGTGGCTAATTGTTGATAATAATAATAATCAAAGGTATAGTGAAGTGGAATGTATAACAATTAGCAGCAGAGAAGAAAGTGCAGGAGTGCATTCCAGTTCAGTATGAGAGGCTTTGCATCATGTACCTTTGTTCAGCTGTCTGACTGCTTGGGAGAAGAGGCTCTTCCCCATTCTGGAGGTGTGGGCAGTTATGGTGCCTTGGTATGGTTTCTTCTGCCTGAAGGCAGTAGTGAGAAGACTGAGTGGGATGGATGTGTTGTGTCCACAATGCTTTGTGCAGACAGTGAGAGTGTTGTAGATGTCAGAGAAGGAGGGGCGAGAGGTCCCAGTGATCTTTTCAGCTGTCATCACGATCCGCTGCAGGGCCTTTCATTCTGCAGCAATGCAGTTACCATACCATGCTGTAATGGCACTGCTGAGGATGCTCTCAATGGTCCCTTTGTAGACAGTAGACAGGATGGGGAAGGGCAGGTGGGCTTTCCGCAGCTACCGCAGTAAGTAAAAACATTTCTGGTCTTTCTTGGTGATGTTTGTGGTCCATGTGAGGTTGTCTGTGGAGGCCCAGAAACGTAGTGCTCTGAATGATCTCAACTGGAAGGTCGCTTGACAGTGGAATATGCTTACTTGGATCTCGTCTGAGAGTTATAAATCAGTTCCTTTGTTTTGTCCACATTGAGAAGCAGGTTGTTTTGAGTGCACATAAACATAAGCTAAGCCAAAAACAACATCAACAACAACAAAAACTGAAGGCATTATCTCCATTCAAGGTAATTTATTACCTCCGTCAAGGAGATCATTGGAGTTTGTCTGTCTGGTTAATAACTTTACAGCAGAAATTACAAACAGATTCTTATTTTTTATTTTTTCTTATTTTTTACCAGAGGTATGTCTTTGGCCAAGGAAGAAACCGTTACATTTTGGTGGTGATCGGTTACCTGGAACACCATCTGGAGTTTTAATTGTGTCAGTGGCCGCCTTGGTGCCTTGGAATTCTGTACAAAGAAGAGTAACCCAACCTCCCCATGGGCCTTGTTGAGTACTCTTTTGTGCTTAAATTCAGGGGAATTAGTACATATACGTACATAACTTACCGATATGTCTAAGGTAAAGAATCAATATAATTTTAATGTACACTTGAATGTCTTAATCTTTAACTTCTTGCCAGAGAACAGTCAATCCCTGAATACTACTATGCCCTTTAAACGTGTGCTCTGTCAAAATCGCCTGACAGGATCCCAGAGGATGAAGTTACTGCATTTTCCATTGCATTTCTCTGATATGTCCAGCATTTTTATAAATGAAATAAAATAATGTATTAAATAAATGACTCCTAGTATGCTACAGTGCTTATTTGCAGCGATTTTCTTGTTAAACTGTAGTATTTCTTGGTGACTATTCCAACCTCAATACGGCTTTAAAGACTTCCTCTCACAGTGAAGGCCTTCCTCTCTACTCAAACTGAGACTGGGACAAATAGCACGTGTACTGGGCGTGTTCAGCGAAACGCCTCCTTAAAACCAAACCAATGAAATGGCTTTGCGTCAGAATATATTAACTCCATTCTAATATATCCAAATTAGGTATTTACTGGGTGTTTCTATTGGATGCCTCTATCCAAACAGCGAATCAGATTAATGACAGATCTCCAGCTGTACGCCAAACCCGCCCTCTGTGCATTTTTCAGTAGACCCCGGAAGCATAGTTCTTTAAAGAGATAGCATAATTTTCATAGGGCGAGGGCTCAGAGGAACAGAGAAAATACCAAAGGGACAAGCCTTTACTGCTGTCGACAGTGACATTACAGAAGAAAGGATTCTTCACACACTGCCGTCTACCATCAGGATCGTCGATATTTCCGAAAATATCAGGTGACGTCCCAACTCGCTGACGATACATTGTTGTTAAGCTTGTTGGAATTTAAATAGTGACAGTTCAGTTGTTGTGCATTCGATCGAGACAGCAGTGACCTGTCTAACGTTACCAGTAGCCTACAAAATTATAAGGACAAACTTGTTACACAGGCGATGGAATGGGAATGCAGATCTGTATGCTGTAAATGATTGCATTAAGCAGTTTTGAGATTACCAGAAATAACGTTAATGTTAACCGGTAAGTCGCTTCAGTCACCGTTTGGATGAATGTTTTTGTTGTCTGTGTTTTATGCCTTTATGGGCTTCCCTTTGCTGTCTAGGCCAGACAGTGATTCTCAAAGTAGCTAACAACATATTTCGCGATAAAAGAAAGCAAATAACGGACGCATTTGTTATGTCAGCTATATGATTAGGTGTTGAAGTATGATTGAGATTAAAACAAGTAGTTTAACGTTAACATTAATGTATATTGTCTGGTAATCACCTTGAATTTCAGAATTTTGCCGTTGCTGGTCGTGCGTAAATGCATTGGCGTATGTAATCGACAATAGATTGTTTATTATAAGTATTAATCTTGCGATTATCTTTTTTCCTTTTCAAACAATGTCAAGCCGACGTGGTCGCCACTAGATCTGCAATAGGTTGGGCTACAACATAGTCTCCCCACAATGGGTTTTTACTTGTACCCATATAGTGCTCTATTCATACGCAGGGGGCGTTTCTTCGCTTTGTCTGTGATTATTCTACATTCTTGCAACACCGTTGCAGCCTTACATAAAGGCATAGCATGCTACTCAGTATTCTCTTTGCAAAAGTGCAATAAGTAAAGCAATGCAATATAAAGAAATGATATGTGAATGGAATCTTTCATTAAAGGGTGTGCAAAATCCATGCCGTGCGCCTTAACCTTGTGCACAGATCGGGGATTTAACAAGGAGCCTTCGTCCCTAATTCGAATGCTCTACCGCCATATGATAATCCGCGTTTTGTACCTTATCCTAATTTTGTAGTGCAGTGCAATGAGTGATCACTAGGCCATATGTACAGCCTTCGCTAAGACTGAATTTGCTTTGTGC
>JAODXP020000019.1:7101592-7191592 GCA_027497455.2 Sardinella longiceps | reverse complement strand
GGACGATTGACGGTCGTTCATGAGCACAAACCTAACGATTGAGTTGTCGGCATTTTAATGTCATAATTGGTATCATAGCGACCTCAGAACGGACCGGTTAAGATCATATCAAACATGTTTGATTCAGTCCGACCCAGTCGTAATTGCGTCAACAATGGGAAGAATCGCATCGTTACAAATCTGTCACCCAAACACACATAACGATTCTAGCCACGACTGAAACTTGCGACTACTCATGATTACCCGTGACTACCCATGACTGGCCCTGACGTTCCATCGTATCAATATCGGGGCTAAAAATCGGTAGGTCTGTTGCCAGCTTAAGTAAAGTAAGTGTAAGTGTTTGTTAGGCGTTAGGCGGTCAGGGCAGTTTAGCTAAGTAAATGATGGAACAACAGTGAATCACACAGCCCACACCTCTCACACTTAGCTTTGGATTTCTCTCTCTCTTTTTCTTGCTCTCTCTTGCGTGTGTTTGGGAGTGTGTGTGTGTGTGTGTGTGTGTGTGTAAGCATGTGTCACCCCAGAAGAGGCTGGGCATGGCTAATACATACTGTACACACTCACTGGTACATAGACACACACACACACACACACACACACACACACACACACACACACACACACACACACACACACACACACACTCACTCAATCCTTTGCTCTCTTTTTCTCTTGTGTGTGTGTGTGTGTGTGTGTGTGTGTGTGTGTGTGTGTGTGTGTGTGTGTGTGTGTGTGTTTGTGTGTGTGTATTAGCCATGCCCAGCCTTCTGTGGCGTGAGAGAATTGCCCTGAAATGCCTCAGGGAGCATACCTTTGGATCGCTCTTGTTAAAAGACTTTGGGCTGCGGCCCTTTGAGTCTCTCTCTCTCTCTCTCTCTCTCTCTCTCTCTCTCTCTCTCTCTCTCTCTCCCTCTCCCTCTTATGACCGCCTCCCACTGGAATCCAGCCTTAGTCTTAATGTCTCTGCGTCAGGACGGCGAAATAGCCCTAAACTGACCCTTCCCCTGGTCACACACTTTGTCCTGACTCATCTGTGTCATGTATGGGTCAGAGGTGTGAAAGGCTTCTGTTAACCACTAAGTCTGTGTTTGTGTTTGTGTTTGTGTTTGTGTGTGTGTTTGTGTTTGTGTGTGTGTGTGTGTGTGTGTGTGTGTGTGTGTGGGCCCTTAGACCTGTGAAAGAGAACAGCTGTGGTTGTTTCTGTACAGCAGTGCTCTTTCCATGCACCCATACATGGAGGCAGGACTAGCCAAGGCCACACACCCCCTTTGCCCATATATAGACGTGCCTGCTTAGCTCTTTAAAGGGGAAGTGCGTTTGGACTGTGCGGAGGAATGTTTTCAATAGAGACTTGGCAGCCAATAGCGACAGCAATGTACAAGAGATGCAGGACACACAGGCTTCCGCTTCTGTAGGGCTCAGTGGATATTTGTAGGTTTATTATGCAGCGAATGTGAAAAAGATACCAGAAGTGCAACTTACTGCCTCCCACTTTGGTTTTCTCACTAGCATACACACAGTAACCCAAGCACAAACACGCACACACAGCACCCCCTCCCCCCAACACACACACACACACACACACACACACACACACACACACTCTCTCTCTCTCTCTCTCTCTCTCTCTCTCTCTGTCTCTCTCTCTCTGAAAAAGAATCGTCTTGTGGCAAAGGCAAGAATCCAACAACGGCAATATTCTCCCCCACAACACACTGACAGATGGTTTCTCCGAGTCAGCGCCTATCTAAGGGAATAGCTAATTAATAGAGGATGCAATCAATTAATTAGCTGTTTTGTTAAGTAGTTCATGCTATGTTTGGTACTTCCTCTAAAACCACAGCTGTAGTGTTTTTTGAGTTCTCTGCCATTATTGACTGACAAGCCAACTTCCAGAGTCTAGGCTTGTAAAAAAAAAAACAAGACTGCTGTAAAGTGCCTGGTTTGGTGACCTTATTAAACATGCAGAATGAAAGGTCATAATTTATGTCGCTGGGTTTACTTACAGTGCTGCCAAGCATTGCCAAGTGCTAACTATATGTTGCTCTAGTCTAGTCTAGCTGGTCACATGTGAGGGCGTTTTAATCTACCTCGCCACATACTGTATGCACAGTCTTAACTAAAATAGCCCTGGCCATTGTTTAGCACATACTTCACACACACACACACACACACACACACACACACACACACACACACACACACACACACACACACACATAATACACACACACACACACACACACACACACACACACACACACAGACACAGACACACACACACACACACACACACACACACACACACACATACACACACACACACACACAGACACACACACACACACACACACACACACACAGACACACAGACACAGACACATACACACATTCACACACATAATTACACACACACACACACACAAATAAATATACATATAGACAGATATTCACACACACACAATCACACACACACACACACATCATCATCATCATCATCAGTGCTGTGTGCCTCTCCGCCCTCCATACCACTGCAGTCTGAGCCCTCTGTCGCTGTGCTGATAACGTTTTGGGCCAAAGTGCTTACATCACTATTGCTCCCAGCCAGGCACTGTGGCTTTGCTATCTGCTCAGCCGGCACAAGTGTGAACAGGTCCACGTGCGCTGATTCCTCACTCTCACTGCCTCTGTGTGTGTGTGTGTGTGTGTGTGTGTGTGTGTGTGTGTGTGTGTGTGTGGCTTTAGGGCTAAAGGGTGAGGTTAGTGGGGGTGCTGCAGGGTGGAAGGATTAGTGATGGTGACGTTGATCATTTGCATCTCCCCGGCACCAGGCAGGCAGACAGGCAGACAGACAGGCAAGCAGGCAGACAGGCAGGCAGGCAGACAGACAGACAGGCAAGCAGATAGACAGGCAGGCAGGCAGATAGGCAGGACAGGCAGGGAGGCCAAGAAACAGGACATACAGACAGACTGACAGACAGACAGGCAGGCAGATAGACAGGACAGGCAGGCATACAGACAGACTGACAGATAGACAGGCAGGGAGGCAAACAGAAAGGCAGGTAGGCAGGCAGGCAAATAGACAGACAGACAGACAGACAGGCAGAGAGGCAAATAGACAGACAGACAGACAGACAGGCAGAGAGGCAAATAGACTGACAGACAGACAGACAGGCTGCAAATATTCTTTTTTGGAATGCTCGTGCTAAGCTGAGCTTGCTCCTGTTCACCTCTGCTTGGTAGACTTCCAGTCCAAGTTGTCAGAGACCAAACAGAAGCCCAAACACATGCAGTTTCCTAATTGTACCTTAGATGCATGCACACACATGCATAATGCAAATGCACAATGCATGCACACATGTACACATTGTCTGCACGTGTGAATGCACGTCATATTTGTGGCTTGTGTTATAGGCTTGCATGTCTGTGGGCTGTGGGCTGTGTTGGGGGATTGGAGCTCTGTGCTGCAGCTAAAGAGCAAGCTAGGCAGGTGGGCGGAGAGTTGACTTTCCCCTGAGGTGGCCAGCCAATGAGGGCGTCCGTCACCCTGTCCGATCACCCGATCGCCCGCCCCCCCCCCGTCCAATCCAGGCCGGAGGATTCCTCTTCTTCTTCTTCTTCTTCTCTCGCTCTCGCTTTCTCTCTCTCTCTCCCCTCCCCTCCCTCCCTCAGCTTTGAGCCCTGAGCTCTATATGCGTTCAGTGCTGACTGAGCAGCAGGACACGCCTGAATGTATCAGCTGGGAGGAAATGAGCTGAAAAGGCAACGCACAGAGAGAGAGAGAGAGAGAGAGAGAGAGAGAGAGAGCGAGAGAGCGAGAGCAATAAAGCTAGAGGGTGAGAGAATGACAGAAAGAGAGAGAAACCCTTGGGGTGGGTGTGTGGGGGGTGGGGGGGTTTAGAAAGAGTGGGTGGAGGGGGGGGGGTTGTTGCTGAGACTGGGGTAGAGGGAGGTGGGGGGGGGGGCAGCGTGAACTGCTTTCATTGTGTTCAAGTTATTTGGGGGTAAAGACGGAGGGGTTGTTGGGGAAGGGGGGGGGGGCAAGAGAACAGCAGACAGGTTTTTTTTTTTCTGGGGGTTGGGTGGGGGATTGAAGGTCGAATGGGGGTGGGGGTGGTGGGGTGCTGCAGTGGGGTGACAGAGTTTGTGGGTAAGTGCCAAAGACGGACTGTGAAAAGCAGAGTGTTCCTGTGTGTGTGTGTGTGTGTGTGTGTGTGTGTGTGTGTGTGTGTGTGTGTGTGTGTGTGTGTGTGAGTGCATGTGTGTGTGCTTGAGTGAGATTTGAGAAAGTGAGCAAGGGGAGGGCTGAGGAGAGAGAGGGAGTAGTGTGTGTGTGTGTGTGTGTGTGTGTGTGTGTGTGTGTGTGTGTGTGCATGTGTGTGCTTCAGAGTTGGGCATACCAGAATAGCTGGGAGAGAGCCGCCACAGTAAACAGCCTAATCAGTCAGGCCTTGTGAACGCATTTTAGCAAGAACCTCTTTTTTTAAACGGAAGATTCTCTCTCTCTCTCTCTCTCTCTCTCTCTCTCTCTCTCTCTCTCTCTCTCTCTCTCTCTCTCTCTCTCTGTTTTCTCTCTTCAGAGCACACTCTCAAGGGGGGGAGGAAGCAGCAGACAGAGAGAGACTGAAAGAGCAACCTGCTACATGCAACTGCCTGCAAGAGTCTTCAAGCCTCCCAGAGCCTAGACCAGAATAACAACAGCAGACAGAGAGACAGAGAGACAGACAGAGAGCAGAGCAGAGCAGAGAGGCAGAAAGCACCAGGGTAAAGGAGGGCTTTGAAGGCGTTTTGGGAGGGTAAGTCATTTATACATGTGGTATAGTCATATGCTTACTGATGATTGTGTATGCAAGGCTTTGTTGTTCTCTCTCTCTCTCTCTCTCTCTCTCTCTCTCTCTCTCTCTCTCTCTCTCTCTCTCTCTCTCTCTCTCTCTCTCTCTCTCTCTCTCTGTCTTTCTTTCTTTCTCCTTTTCAGTGTGTGTGTGTGTGTGTGTGTGTGTGTGTGTGTGTGTGTGTGTGTGTGTGTGTGTGTGTGTGTGTGTGTTAAAGAGAGAAAGAAAGAGACTCATTGAATCTCATTCAATTCACCTTTTAATATCTTTTCCTCTCCCATGAGTTTCAGTGGTTTGGAATGCCACCCAAGGCTAATTCCTCTGTCAAATGTGCTAGCCTGTGTGTTCGCTCTTTTCTGCTACGTTTCTCTCTGCCACTACACTAATGACCCCCCTCCCCTCCTCCAAGAAAAAAGAAAAGAAAAGAAAAAATGCTGAAATTCACTGAGAAATCTACATTCTCTCACTGCTAGCATAGCCACTTTTCACAGCATAGCCCTTAGTATTGGTGGTTGTGGTGGTAGTTCTCCCTTCCCAGATGCGTGTGTGTGTGTGTGTGTGTGTGTGTGTGTGTGTGTGTGTGTGTGTGTGTGTGTTTGTGTTAGTTTAGCATTGTTTGGGTGTGAAATTCACACAAACGCGTGTGAAATGAGACAGGAAGTCCCAGCTAAAGAGGCTCTTTAAATTGGCTCCCAGTGTTGTAGGCTCCGACCTCAGGGTTGAGAGTTGAAGGCAGGCAAGCGTGAGTGTGTGTGTGTGTGTGTGTGTGTGTGTGTGTGTGTTATCTCACAAGCCTCCTGTCTGACAGCATGTGCAAGTTGGGTGGGGTCCAGCTCCAGCCCAGCTGACTCTGCACGCCTCTCTCTTGGGATTGATGTGACTTTTAATGTTATCTTGGCTCTGTGTGTGTGTGTGTGTGTGTGTGTGTGTGTGTGTTTCTATTTTATCTTCTGTGTACTTTGGTACTTTCCTCTGGTGAATAACTTGTGTATGTGTGTGTACTGTGTGTAGATGTTGTGTGCATAGCACGTGAACAAGCTCTTTGCCAACTTGTGTTTCAGGTTCATTGGACTGAATGGGTGTGTTGTACTTCATGATTCATGTTTGCAGTTTGTGTAAGTGCACAACTGTTTAAAAACAAAAATGAAGTTTTTGTAATAATAGCAATTTAAGTAATGCTTAACTTTTAAGTAACTTTCTTCCCCACAAAAACAGCCGAACTTCATAATTTGAGAACGAAGCTAATTGTTATTGTGTTGTGTTGGTTTGTGTGTATATGTGTGTGTGTGTGTGTGTGTGTGTGTGTGTGTGTGTGTGTGTGTGTGTGTGTGTGTGTGTGTGTGTGTGTGTGTGTGTGTGTGTGTGTGTGTGTGTGCGCGCACTCACCTCTGTCCTCGAATAAATCTGCGGTTTACATCCTGCATTGTGTTTAAACGCCACTGGACAGTTAACTTCCTGTCCTAAGACTGAACACAAAAGGACCGGGCCTTTGCAAAAACAACACATGTTGCCACTGATTGGACTGATTCACTGATTCTAGCATGACCACCAGCCCAGTGGACAAACGCAGTGAGTTCAGCCAAGCCAGCTGCGCTCTGCTCTGCTCTATTCTACTCTGCTCAGACAAACTCTCCCCCCCCCCTTACCCCCAACCCCCAACCCTCATCCCCCTCTAAGCAACAAGTGGCTTCTCACAACTGCCACTGTCCGCCATGCCTCTGTGGTTGAGTGAAGAGGAGAGGAGAAGGAGGCTAGTCCTGGGGTCTAATTTAGAGCCTAGCCAAACCAAGCACATGACCCCCAGGGTAAAACAGCGTTGCACAGCTGAAAATAAAATAGTCAAGCTATGATCCCCCCCAACACCACCACTCCCATTCTCCACCCCCATTACCCATCAGCCCTCAGTGCTCCAGTATCTGTGTGTTGCTTAATGTCAGTGCAACCATAACAGAGCTATAAGACAACCCCCCAACCACACACACACACACACACACACACACACACACACACACACACACACACACGCCACCTTGTCTCAGTTACTATGTGAGTGTACTGACAGAGTGACTGAGTGTTCAGCCAGTATCTAGCACAGTGACTGACTGACTGACTAGCCCGGTTTATGCTGGCAACAGACCTACCGATTATTAACCCCGATTTTGATACGATGGAACGTCCGGGCCAGTCATGGGTAGTCACGGGTAATCATGAGTAGTCGCAAGTTTCAGTCGTGGCTAGAATCGTTATGTGTGTTTGGGTGACAGATTTGTAACGATGCGATTCTTCCCATTGTTGACGCAATTACGACTGGGTCCGACTGAATCAAACATGTTTGATATGATCTTAACCGGTCCGTTCTGAGGTCGCTATGATACCAATTATGACATTAAAGTGCCGACAACTCGATCGTTAGGTTTGTGCTCATGAACGACCGTCAATCGCCCCAGATTGAGTCTGTAGGTTTGGCTCACTAATCGTAAAAGACTGGCGTTCTAATCGTAAAAGACTGAGAAAGTCGGTAGGTCTGTTCCCAGCTTTACATGGACACTTCTAATCTGATTATTTAACCCAATATTCCATTTTAGATTGCATTTATGAATGCATCTCCTTGGATACTGTTCTATAGAATGCACATGGAATCTTTCTAATCAGATTAGAAGTGTCCATGTAAACTCGCCTACTGACACACAGACTGGGGAGCCTCTTGCACACACAGCCTTGAATAATGAAGAAGACGTCAGGCTAACCAGAGCATCTCTGATGTCTAACCAGCACCTGTATTCTGAAAGCCCGAAAGCCCCAGCAGCAGCCTGTGTCACACTTGTTGTCGCCGGCAAAATTATGAAATTAAATAAACAAGGTGAACTCTGGCGAGGCCACAAATCAGGATTGCGGTCAGCTAAGAAAAGATCTGGTGTGTGGATCAGCCGTTTGTTTTGGGGCAGTCGAGGGAGGGACGTCATGTCATGTGCCAGGAAGTGTTTGCGGTCTCTCTATCTTAAGGCTGGCTCCAGAGGGCGTGACCAAGCGTCCAAGCGTCCTAGGGCCCGTGAGCTCAGGTGAACAGAGATAAAGGAACAGGTTGAGGGGCGTTATGGTGTTGGGAGATCTGCCTCATTAGCCGTTTGCCACCACAGGGACTATAAATACCCCCAGCTCTCTCCTCTCTCTGCAGGGCCCTTCCCCCAACGCCCCCACCCACCCCCACCCTCACTCCCTCACTCCCCTACTCTCCTTCCCTCGACAGACACCTTTATACCTCCTCTGCCAGGAAGCCAAGGGACTATGAGTAAATACAGTATATTTGCTTTCTCTCTTTCTTTTTCTCTCTTTCTCTGTGTGTTTATTTATATGTAATATCAATAAACACACTCTCTGCTTTCTGGCTCACTTTCTCTCTCTCTCTCTCTCTCTCTGTCTCTCTCTCTCTCTCTCTCTCTCTCTCTGTCTCTCTCTCTCTGTCTACACAGACACACAGATACACAGACACACACACACACACATATATATATATATATATGTGTGTGTGTGTGTGTGTGTGTGTGTGTGTGTGTGTGTGTGTGTGTGTGTGTGTGTGTGAGAGAGAGAGACTTAGAGAAAGAGAGCCAGAAAGCTGAGTGTGGGTTTGTCATTTCACAAACACACATTCTCTCTCTTTCTCTCTCTCTTTCTCTCTCTCACACACACACACTCACACGGACCCATGCATGCATAGCACCCAACCACAGAGGGCTATTATTGTAGGGCAATCATATGGTACATTGCGTGTCTTCAGTGTTCATTTGAGTTGTTCTAGACACCCTGAATGGCACAAATACTTCAAAGGGAAGTTGCACGTCTGGTCTGAGTCATTGGCTGAGGCAATCGGAGCTGCATCTCCTGTCCTGGGCGAGGAAACAAATTCCATTCTGACCAGACTGGCATAGATAGCAGAGTGACATGTGTGCTATGCTCTGCAGTTGACACAATAGAGGCCTTTACTGTGACATTAATTTTTCAATCTCATTCTCATCAGTCTGTGGCTTGTTGTGTTGTGAGAGCAAACGTAATCCCTGCGTTTTTGTTTTGGCTTCACAGTTGACACACACAAACATGCGCAGTCAGGCCCACATTAGGCATTATTATTGATTAGTTATTGACTTACAGACCAGTGTGTGTGTGTGTGTGTGTGTGTGTGTGTGTGTGTGTGTGTGTGTGTGTGTGTGTGTGTGAGTGTGTGTGTGTGTGTGTGTGTGTGTGTGTGTGTGTGTGTGTGTGTGTGTGTGTGTGTGTGTGTTCTTATCCCCCTACATCGATATTGCCAGTGAACTGTTTTGACCGTGACATAACTTGGTCAGCCGTGTGTTCTGGGGCTGTGAAGATGACCCACTTTGGAACAGCTGGGCAGCAATGTGACATTCAGTGATGATGTCACACCGGGTGCAGCAGAGCCAAAGTCCGCTGTATCTATCTCCTACACCCACTCTACCAATTTCCTTCCCCTTTTTCTCTCTCTCTCTCTCTCTCTCTCTCTCTCTCTCTCTCTCTCTCTCTCTCTCTCGTTCTAGCTCTTTCTCCCTCAGTCCCTCACATCTCTGTTGCTGTGTAGATAAGTCATTCAGCCATTTAAATGTCTCTTCAACCTCTCTTTAACCTGACCAATGGTTGAGTCCCAATGTGACCCCTAACTCTTAGCCCTAACGTCTCTGCCATGAAAAGGCTTTAAGACCTTAAGGAAAGACATTGGATTCAGTCTATAACTGAATCTTTTATACCACAAAAAAAGTCTTGCTTTGCTTTGTAGAAATGTATTTCTGTCATAACTGTGGGCTACTTAGGGTTAAGGGCTTAGGAAAGACATTGGCATTCAGTCTTCTAACTGAATTTTGTGTCATAAGGGTCCCAGAAGTCTCGTTTGTTTCTCAAGCGAACATGTAGAAATGTATTTCTGTCATAACTGTGGGCCAACCCTGGTATTGCATGAGCAGTGCGTGCCTGGCAGCTGTTGCAGTTTAGGTGACGCCAGACTGTGACACATAATCTGGAAGTGACTCTCTGTAATGACGTTAGTGAATTGCAGGGAAGTTGCTAAAATTGTGTCATGTGCCGAATCAACATTACCCTGCAGCAGCCTGTACTTGTCTCATTTGACACAAGATGCATTCTCATAATGGCTTAATTGCACTGCATGCGCTTAATGTCTTTGTTTCAATGTGTATATTTATTATTCAATGTGAACATTTAGAGGCAATCGGATTGTAGTTTAGCCTGGATAAGTGAATTTACTTTGACTCTTACATCACTGTGTTGTTGTGGCAGTGGCTGATCTTGTGGTCATCTCGTCCCTCTTGGGCAAACATTCTCCAAGGCTTCACAAAGACTCTGTTGTAGTTTGCCTTTCTTATTACCTCATGTCTCTGATCAGTTCACTCTCTGGTCACAAAGACGCTCATGTTTGTCCCAGTCATTTTAGATCACATGGTGTCAATTTGGTCCTTGTCCTCTAAAACTTATCAAATCCTCAGCTGCTCTGATTGTAAACAGTGATCTAAGGGATCTGTGTCCCAGATATGTTTACATGTGTGTATGATTTCCAAATCTCATCAGTGATTGATTTGCAAAGGTTTTTTTTTTTTTGTTATGTTGTTGTTGTTGCCCAACTGTCAGTGATTGATTTGATCCTATTGACTGAGATCAGGGGCCTCTCTCTCTCTCTCTCTCTCTCTCTCTCTCTCTCTCTCTCTCTCTCTCTCTCTCTCTCTCTCTTAATACTCTGATTTAATCTTCTTGTCAATTCATTGACTGCAGGGGTTTGTGCGTCTGCGGCTGGATGAATAGCACAAGACCCAGCACTGTCTCTCCATGCGCCTGTAGGGATAATAACAAGCATCTGTGGAATGGTAGCACTTGAAGCCTTAAGCATGTGGCCGACACATTGCTAAATAATGCTGTCTATTTGTGGGGTTCTTTTGGCATAAGTGTCAACTCGGTTTTTGGGATGCTTTGACGTACGTGTCATCTCCCACATACAACTGGACACCTCCTCGACATCACTGCTCAAGCTTTGTGTGTGAACAGGGGGCATGTTTTGGAGACTACCACTCATTTACTTTTGACCCGAGCCATAGAAAGATGTCTTGTTTCTATGGCTCTGCTTTTGACTATTTCAAGGGACTTTTGATGGTCAG
This sequence comes from Sardinella longiceps, assembly GCA_027497455.2. Lineage (NCBI taxonomy): Eukaryota > Metazoa > Chordata > Actinopteri > Clupeiformes > Clupeidae > Sardinella > Sardinella longiceps. The sequence continues at coordinate 7,180,590 of JAODXP020000019.1, read as the reverse complement.
TGTCATAGCTGCTAGCCACTGGGGTTTTTCTGTTTTAATGTTCCAAATGGACCCTGTCTGATGTGATTATTATTATCATATACTGATATGAAAGATTGTTGAAAAGTTTATATTGTGAGGTAATTCACTTATGCTGACTGGAATTATTCACTTTTGCTCCCATTGAAATGTAATAGCAGAGAGGGTTAAATCAGAACATTGCTCTATCTTGGTCAGTATTCAATGACCTTTGGCATAACTGCAGGCAGGGTGTGTGGTGAGTGTGTCTTTTAACCCCTGTTTCTCTCTCTCTCTCTCTCTCTCTCTCTCTCTCTCTCTCTCTCTCTCTCTCTCTCTCTCTCTCTCTCTCTCTCTCTCTCTCTCTCTCTCTCTCAAATTCAAATTCAAAGGAGGCATATTAGCACGACTCCGTATTAGTGTTGCCAAAGCATACAATAATACAGACAGATTCAATACCTGTCTAAGAAGAAAAAGAATAGAAAAAAGAAATGAAAAAAAGGAAACTGATAATGTAATTTTGTAATCTTAAAGTGTAACCCCCCCCCTCTCTCTCTCTTTCCTCAGGCTTCGCTCACTGGAATGCCTGAGACACAATGCAGCCGCTGAGGTGCCCCCCACGCCCAGGAGCCCAGGAGGGGCGTGCCAGGCCGTTAGCCCCATCGTCCCGCAGCAGGAACCGCAGGAGAGAGACCCAGAGCACCGTCATCATCGTTACCTGTTCACCAGCGCTGCCCCTGGAGGCCCTTCCTCCTCATTGACGCTTCGCCCTCGGGTGAGTTTCACGGAGTAATGATCACTAGAAGGGCCAATTCTCAGAGATTCTCTCGGCTGTTGTTAGAGAAGTAAGTGAAAAAAAAATAGAGCAGAGGGAAGGGGGTTTGGCAGGAGCCCCCCCACCCCCCACCCCCTCTCAGCCAAAGTTTTAATCTTCAATTTTAAAAATATTTTTAGATCATTTATGGATGTATATTAGTAGGTCGTTACAAGGCAAAACGTGAGATTTCTGTGTCATTTCAGGCTATATCGCATCCCTTTTAGTGACTACTGTTCCACAGATAGACCTCCGCTCATTTGACCTCATGTGACCTATGTTTTCTATGCTGTTTAACTCGCCAACATTGTGGGTAATTTCACTAACGGACAAAAATGCCCCTAGTCAATAAAAGATTCTACTTAGTTTACTTAGTTATTAACTCATTTTAGTCAGGTATTAGACTTTGCCCTGTGCTTGTTCTTTAAATTGGGCTCTGAGTGTTTTACTGTGTGTGTCTCAAGCAGTTGTGTTGAGTGAACTGCCTTTGTATGCAAATGTCATATGCAATTGTTTGTTTAGCGCTGCCTGCTACTTTTTTGTAGCTCAGCTTAAAGGGCCATAAAAAGCCGAGCTGACTGCTGAGTGCTGACTGTGAATGGTTTCTCTGTGCTATCCCGCTGTTAGACTGCGTGTCCGGGAATGCTGTTGTTGGTCTTTGGAGGGCAGCCTTGGCGATGGAAGAGCAGCGGGGTTAGGCTTGGGGCACGGGCACTGCACAGCTCTGGGGAGGGTACAGAGCAGCCTGGAGCCTGGCAGACACAGACTACACCAACGCAGAGGTGGGTGAGGGCATCTGGCAGATCCTGCTATTTAAACCTGCACACACACGCTCTATGGTGTTTTTTTTTTCTTCTCCTTAAACAGCACCCCTACCACTACTTTAACCTTAGAGGTGTCCGCACACTGGCTCCAACAGCATTGCGGAGCACATTCGAATTTGAATATTTTCATTCACGACAGAGTTCGGGGTGCAGAGTTTTCTTGAAAACAATAAAGAAACCCCCCCCACACACACACACACACACACACACAAGCTTAGGGTACACATATTGTTTTGTTGAGCAATGTTATTGAGATCTTGATTGTTCAGACATATTTCTATAATTATCTTTTTTTCTAGAGTAATTATTGTGTGTAAATTGTCGTAATAATCTAATCAAAGCAAATTAAACCAGTTATGTGGTTGGTCAACAACATTACTCAAAAAGTTGCCACATGTGTCATCAATTTGACTGTTTTCAATCCATAAACATGATGAAAGGAAAGGATTCTTGTAGAAGTAATTGGCTGGGTAATATGGTAATATGGCTCAAATGGTATGGGTGTTGTTGTTTTGTTTTAGCATAACTACACACCCATATTTAAAAGTATAATCCGGCGTGAATCAACACCTAGCCCTGCTGTTTTATACTGCTAAGCGCTACTGAAAGCCACCTCAATGATAAAATTTTGTGCATCGTAGACCGAGTTTGCGAAACGGCAGCCAACACTAAGTGAATGAGGCATGTCAAAAACGAAACCTAATCGATTGGCTTTCGTTTTGAAATGCCCCATTCTGTTAACTTTAGCTGCCGTTTAGCTAACTTCAGTTTCGCTATCTCAGTCTGCCTTGCATGAAATCCAGTGATTAAGGTGGCTAACAATAGCGCTTGGCACTACAAAACAGTAGGACTATGTGTTGATTCACGCCGGCTTTCTCCTTTAAGTTTTAAATGCAATACTAGTAGTCATCATGTCCCTTAGAGGTATTCGTCTTTACTAGTAGTCATTGGTCTTTGGAGGGTATTTGCTTTTCTGCAATACTGTAGGTATTGACCATTCTGTTGGTATCATACATGGCTCTGAAATCCCCTTTGCTTGTGTTCAGGTGCCACGTGGCCAGGCACTGTAAAGAGACTGTTGTGCTATCCACAGTGCGAAGCGAGGATCCCGCTCTGTAAAGCAGGGCTCCACTAGCGCCCTCTCTTCAACGAGCCTCCGGCTTTTGTGCACCTCCGAGAAACTCTTTTGCTCTCGTTCTCAGAAGCTCAGTGCTTTAGAGCACATTTGACAGAGCCAATAATGCGACACATTCACGTGGAGTTGGCTCGCAAGGAGCCCGCGGTCCAGCTCCCGCAACAAGAGGGGGACCTGCCGCCGACCAGCACCCCAGCCGAGGGTCCCAACATCGGGACGCGCAGCGGCATCCCCAGGCCCTTCGGGGAGGAGGAGATCCGGATGCAGAAGGTCTACCAGCTGTCTATCTTCTCGCAGAGGGGGGGCTACTCGGAGGTGGCCGAGGGCGGGGGAGGTCAGCGGACGTCTCGCGTGGGGCTGAAGAGGAGCCTGGAGGAGCCGCTCACCCCGCTGGCCCACAAGCGTCTGCACGAGGCCACGGCGGAGGACGAAGACGAGGCGGGTGTGACCACAGGGTGTCAGAGTGAGGTGCTTTACGGCTCCACCACTCCAGAGCCTCTCTACTCCTTCCCTCGGCTCGAGTGCACTAACAACAACAATAATAATAAAGATCTAGAAAGCTCTGCTGGCAAAACGCCCCCGAGGCCCCAGCCACCGATGTCACCCACCCATACACCCATTCCTGGTCGCCGGCCTGCCCAGCACAACCACGACCGGCCGGTGCCCGACGCCTGGGCGCCGCTCTCCCCTAAATCGCCACCAATGGTCGACCCTCAGTCCTTCAGGTCGGGCGACGCTGGCAGCATCTCCCCAGTTCTCAGCCCAGAGCCGCCACCAGGGGGCGACGCTCCGGCCTACTCCAGCGGCTCACCGCCACACGGCGAGGGCTCCAGCAACGGGACCTCAGCCGCAGCCGCAGCCGAGCAGGGCAGCTCCTGTCTGGCTATAACTCGGAGCCCCAGTCCACCCCTGCTCCCCTCCTCTTCCTCCTCCTCCAGTCCCAAAAGTCTCACCGAGGTCCTGGAGTGGGCGGCTAGTCTGGAGGCATCCCCGCCTGGACACAGGACACTCCCTACCAATGACACCAATGGCGCATCGTCCAACGGCATGTCCTCCAACGGCATGTCCTCCAACGGTGTGTCCTCCAACGGTGTGTCCTCCAACGGTGTTCCCTCCGCGGAGAAGACGCCCATCGTCGACTCGCGGCCCCTCATCAACGGAACCTCCTCCACTTCCTCCTCGTCTACCCACTGTCCGGCCAAGAAGAGGCTGCTGACGTCCAGCGACACGGGGGAGTCCTGCTCCGAGGACGAGGGCCCGTCCACCTCTAAGCGGAGTCGGCTGGCGCTGCTGGCCCCGGGGCTGGGCCTGGCCTCCTGTCGGAGCACCGACGCCAAGGCCGCCCCTTTCTGGAACCACCTGCTGCCCTCGGCCCGCCAACATCACAAGGTAAGGGTCTCGGTGTGTGTGTGTGTGTGTGTGTGTGTGTGTGTGTGTGTGTGTGTGTGTGTGTGTGTTAGACACCATGATGTTTTGTGGGTGGAGTGGAGAGTTGGAAAAGGAAGTAGTGACAGAACAGTAAAGCTGGTGACAGAACAGTAAAGCTGGCTAAATCTTCTAGGAAGAGATGAGGATCTGTGTGTGTGTGTGTGTGTGTGTGTGTGTGTGTGTGTGTGTGTGTGTGTGTGTGTGTGTGTGTCTGGGTGAAAGAGAAAGAGAGAGAGAGCGAGAGAGAGTGAAACAGATAGGGTAAGTGGAAAAGAGTGATGCAAACTCTTTTCTTTACTTTTTTTGTTGTGCGGAGCTGAAATGAGTGGAGTCCAGAATAAAGCCTATTGAGAGAGCTCCCATTGTTCATCAGGTGTGTGCTCTCGCATCAACCTCACAAAAACCCACAGCTTTTTCTGGGTCCACGCTGGAAACATATCAGATTCTGTTCCAGAAAGACTGAATTTGGTGGCTTTTAATATTTTTATTTGATTTATTTTGATGGATCTGAGAGCCTCTGCTCCGTGTCTTTGGGCTTATGGACTCAGTACTGGAGCCAGGAGAGAGGTGAAGGTATTGGGCAAGGATACGCACAACCAGGACCAGGATCGTCCACAGGGAAAGGGGGCGAAGGATTGTCATAGAGATAATAGATACAGAGTGGAAGACTGTGAAAGCAGCTAGGCTGTGTGTGTGTGTGTGTGTGAGAGAGAGAGAGAGAGAGAGAGAGAGAGAGAGAGAGAGAGAGAGAGAGAGAGAGAGAGAAAGGGAAAGAGAGAGAGAGAGCTTGACCATGCTGTGTGGAGGTGATCCAAAGCTGATAGTGAGGCCTAGTTGCCAGAGAGAGGCTCCGGGTGGCCATGGGCAGCTTCGACCACAGCTGTGCCTTGGACCCAGAGTCCACACCTCCACTACCTGTGAGTAAAGCTAGAAAGGGAAAATATGTACTGTATGTAAATGTGATCATTTATGTCTTTCTAATGTGTTGAGATTGCAGTGTTTTATACTTTTTTATGCCGGTTTATACCGAACAAAGTGGCTCTTTAAAGGAGAAATCCGGTGTGAATCAATTCATGCTGTTGTCACAGAGGTCACAGAGTGCTTGTCAGTGTGGGAAAAGAATGAGTGAATCTGATGGTAGAGACCGGATAGTAACCCAACAGATCACAAACTGAATGGGGCACATAAACTCACTCTTAGATAGATTTTCCTATGCCCCATTCAGTTAATGTTAGCTGCTGGTTTGGTATTTGGTCTATGTTGTATCAATTTTTCTGGCTCCTTTTCCTCCAGACAACTGTGACCTCAAACAACAGGGCTATTGATTGATTTTCTCCTTCAAACAGAGGAGGATTTTATTTTGATACGGTTAAATTTGTTAATGATGAATGAAAATTGACTAATGGCTTAATGTAAAGGAAAAGTCTGGCGTATCAGTCCATATCCCTGTTCTTTGAGGCTAGCAAATACTATGGATAGGTATCAGAATGTTAGTGTTTGGTCTAACATATCAAACATGCGGCTAACTTGCAGCTGAGCTAATAGAAACTTTCATGTCCTTATCAGTTAGCATTGGCTGCCGTTCCGCTATTTGGTCTGTAGCCTATTCCACTAAAGTTGGTCACTCTCATAGCTATGGACAGCACTTAGCAATATGGTCTGTAGCCTATTACACTAAAGTTGGTCACTCTCACACCTATGGACAGCACTTAGCTATTTGGTCTGTAGCCTATTAGACTAAAGTTGGTCACTCTCATAGCTATGGACAGCACTTAGCAATATGGTCTGTAGCCTATTACACTAAAGTTGGTCACTCTCATAGCTATGGACAGCACTTAGCAATATGGTCTGTAGCCTATTACACTAAAGTTGGTCTTGAGTAAATCTTGAGTATGCTACCCATATGAAGAAAACTGGGCTTGTGCTTCACAGGGTGCCACAGACTGTACACGATCAGGGAGAAGATTGAAGAGTGGGATCAGACTCAAATCGTAAGTTTCTGCTTTTTGAGATCATGTTTAGAGCCATGTTGAATATTCACAATAGCAACCCTCTTTCATTTATTTAAACCGTTTCAAGAGTCCAATTGGATGGTTTCCATAGAGATTCCATTTTAGCATCCAAAATGTTATTTGATCATAGTGGAAGTTGTAATGTTTTGGTCTATAAACAAGATATAGCCGAACTGACAACAGCTTTAAAGGAATATTCCACCTTTTTATGAAAATTGGTAATATGCCCTCTTGCCTAGAGTTACATATGATAAAAGCATTCTTCTGGCAACCCTGACATAGGTGCTGGAATGCAACATAGGCAGATAGCAACTCTTTGGCTACTTAGCTTTCCAGCGCCTATGCTAAGCTAAGGCTAAAATTGGGTTTGGAAAACACATGCACTCAGACCAAAATGCTTTTACCCACACATGCAACTCCAGGTAAGAGGCTGAATAACCCATTTTAATAAAAACGTGTGGTAATGTGTAACGTGTAGTAAATCCATGTGGTTGTGGAAGGATCCAGAACATTGCGTAGGACATTGAAACCTATGAATATTCAAGGAGTGTTGAATAGGGTTGCCACCTGTGTCTGTGACAAAAATCCTGCAAATTTTGATCATCGAATCGACCTTTTTTGTTTGTAAGCATAGACGCCCTTTGCACATCTGACCCAAGATAAAAAAAATCACCCTTCTACGCTGCAATTGTATAGCTCTAATTAGTTAAAATGTCACTTGCAAGTTATTTGTTTAGTTAATTGATTTATTTAATAGCAGGCATGTTTTTTAAAAAATCTTGAAAAACAGGATTTTTAAAAAAAAGAAATCCGGGACAATCAGGAAAATTCAGGACAGGTGGCAACCCCAGTGTTGAAATGTAGAATTGGAGTTTTTGCTGAGAGGTGATTATCTTGTTCTCCATGCTAGTCGTCAGCTGCGCAGTGGCCGACGGACGGACAACTGTCACTCAAGCCGAGCCGTCTGGCCCTCTTCCTCCATCAGCCGCTCTCTCCTGGGCAACTTTGAGGTACAACACACACACACACACACTCACTCACTCACCATATGCACAGACACACATACACAAACGCACACGCATATCGCACAAACACATACACACAGTCACACAATTATCATGTGCTGATATACCCAAATTAATTTATTAATTTGCTCTTTATGCCTACCATCTAGAAATACGCACTAGTTAACACAAGTTTTAGCATACATAATGCTATACTGTCAACACAGTGGGGCATTTTTTTCAGCAATTTTTCCTTAATCTCCCATTCACAAATGGGTGTACTGAATACGCCATAGATGCCAGTGAATATAGTGGTACACCACACTTGTACTGACTCTGTTCTGTCTTGTGCTCTGTTCTGTGGGGGGGTCGAGCAGGAGTCCATACTGAAGGGACGCTTCTCCCCGTCGGGTCGGATCGAGGGCTTCACTGCGGAGATTGGGGCCAGTGGGTCCTACTGCCCCCAGCATGCCACCCTGCCTGTCCAGGTCACCTACTATGATATGTCAGAGCACAGCGCACCATCACCTTTCCTAGTAAGTGTGTGTGTGTGTGTGTGTGTGTGTGTGTGTGTGTGTGTGTGTGTGTGTGTGTGTGTGTGTGTGTGTGTGTATATGTATGTGGGTGGTTGTGTGTGTGTGTGTGTGTGTGTGTGTGTGTGTGTGTGTGTGTGTGTGTGTGTGTGTGTGTGTGTGTGTGTGTGTGTGTGTGTGTGTGTGTGTGTGTGTGTGTGTATGTGTATAGTATGTGGGTGGTTGTTTGTACGTGTGTGTGTGTTTGTGTGTATACAGTATGTATGTGGGTGGTTGTGTGTACGAGTGTGTGTGTGTGTGTGTGTGTGTGTGTTTGAGTGTATATGTATGTGGGTGGTTGTGTGTACGAGTGTGTGTGTTTGTATGCATTTTCTCACACATGTCAGTACATAAGGGCATGTGAAACTTCATTAACCTGCTTTATGAGGTCCCTCCCTTTATGAAGTGCAATCCTATCCTCATGGCTATCCTAACCCGGCATTGTTCTGTTCTGAAAAACTCCCACCTTATCAGCAGTGAGAACTTGCGCACGTAACACCGTTGTGCGTCTGTGTGTACTACAACTGTGTAACTGAACTGTTTGTCTTTTGTTCCGTTTGTCATTCACTTCCACACTTCCTGTCTCCTTCTCGCAGGGTGTGATCTCCCTGGAGCCGCTGGGAAAGAAGGGATATAGTGTACCCAAAGCAGGGACCATTCAAGTGGTGAGTGAGTGATGGGGCCATTATTAGTTAGTAGGCTAGATCAGGAAATGCTTGCTGGCTGCGTCACGTGACGCAAGGTATTAACTGCCTGACTAATGCCTTGGTTATTAGAACCGCTACAGATAAGATTAATATGCCTGTTCAGTTCAGGACACGCACAGCTGATACTGATAGTGATAGCAGGCACTTGTTTTAGAGGCTCTCTGCTGGTTTAGAGATACTAAACAGACATAAGCTATTTTAACTAAATTTTTAATCTATTTTCCCTTTGAACTAGTTTCTATCCCTGAAATAAAAGAAAGTCTATATATTATTCTATATATTATTCTCTCTTTGATTAGCAGCAAATGTACAGTATGCCTAAATGATATTACATAGCAACACATACATTACTAAGAATTGCTAAATAGGTGTGTGTGTGTGTGTGTGTGTGTGCACGAATGCTAACATGTGTGTTGATAGGGGTGTAAATATTGGTGTATCAATGCATTTAGTTCTTCATTCTGATCTCAGTGGTTAATAGTGGTTAATACCTCCCTTCTCTCCCCTTCCAGACCTTATTCAACCCCAACAAAACTGTGGTGAAAATGTTTCTGGTGACGTACAACTTTGAGGACATGCCTGTCAATCACATGACCTTCCTGCGTCACCGCATCTTCCTGGTACCTGTGGAGAAGGGGGAGGGGTCAGAGGGGGCGTGCCCAGCTGATGATGGACAGGTGGACAGGAAGAAGATCCTCTGCTACTTGATACACCTCAGGTGTGTATTTTTTATTACTGACCACTTCTCAGTGTGGTAGATGACTTGAGATCAGTGTGCGAAATACCGGTGAATCTTCAAGGGGGTCCTCATGTCCCGATTGTTGCGCAACCATCCTAAAGTTTCACTAAGCTTATGACATTACAGTATGTCATGAATGTAAGCCAAGCAATGCCAAGCCAAAGCAACGAATTCTATTGCCTAGCCTACATGACAACACATACACCCTCTTCACCAGAACTTAACTTTAGTAGGGATGCAAGAATAAAGAAGCTACTGGAGGTTTGGATGTTTCAACTATGGACCCCCCCACGCCCCTTCAAGCCCCCCTGTATTTCGCACAATGCTTGAGATCATTCAGCTTTTCAGTATTATCATTTTTGGTTGGTCTTGTATTTAATGTTCTACTAACATTTTTATTAACCCTCTCTTGTTTTGATGTTGATGTTTTTTTTTCCCATCCAAAGATTCCAGAGTTCCAAATCTGGGAAAATCTACTTGCACAATGATATCCGGCTGCTATTCTCCCGCAAATCCATTGAGGTGGACACAGGGATACCTTACGAGCTGAAATCTTTCACCGAGGTGCCAAGAAACCCCAAGTACTCCCCACGCGTGTGATCCTTGCCAGCACTGTCCAGCCCGGCCCCGTCCCGCTCTAACCTGCGGGCAAGGGACCCTTCAGATAGACTGCTCCGAATAATGGGACTCCAGTGGACTAATGTTGACTTGAAAGACTGCATCCTTATGCACACACACACACACATACGCACACACGCACACAGTCACACATACCTGTACACACACACATCCTCACATACATACGCACACACACACATGCATATACACTCCCATGGATACACACAAACACATGCACATGCAGAATCATAGACGCACACATAAGTAAATGCAGATGCAAGGCACAGGCATACTTGCGCACAGCAGGTACAAACCAACACACGTACAGTACAGTACAGCACAGTACAGTACACACACACACACACACGCACACTCATGCTCACACACAAATGCATATCACACTCACTCATGGAGAGACTCTTTTGAGTTCAGTGTTTGAATGTGCATGCCTTGTGACTAGACTGAGTTTTCCTTTAGTGCCGTAACTTCACACAGTGAGTAAAGTCAGTGAGTAAGTAAGTAAGTATCTGCCCTTCACTCTGTGTGCACCCACCACCACCACCCCCCCCACGCACCCACCCCCCACATCCCCCCTCATCGTGGACCAATCAAAGTCATTGTCGCCACAGTGGGATCCAATCAAATATGCAGTGATAGGCTTCAGTGAATTTTTCCCATGCATCTATGGAGAGAAAATTGTCATGGGGGGTTGGGGGATGGGTGGGGGTTGGGGTGGGGGGGTTTGCCGGCATGAATGGGGCTTTTGAGTGAGCCCTTGGACTCGCACCCATATCCCTGTTTGTTCTTGGAAAGGCAAGTCATCACCCAGTCCTGGCATGGGTTCCAAAGCTGCACAGATGACAGCGTGCAGCACAGCGCAGTGCAGAGCAGAGCAGCGCACCCATGCTCATTCATGCTACAGACTTCTAAGGACCTCTTCCCCTCCACGCATCGATAGCATTGGGGGTGCGAGAGGGGCACCCTGGGGGGGCTTTTTGGGGGGGGGGCGAGGAGGAGAACAATACCGTCTCAGATCTGTCCGGCTAGCACCCACCTTTTTTCTCAGTGCGTGTAAACAGACTGAAGGACACTTTGCTGCTCTCAAGGACTCTATTATTATTTTTATTTTTTTGTTTTTGTAAATCCAGTCCAAAACAAACAAACAAATAGACACAGACACAGACCTGAGGGGAGCAGACACAAGCCGTAGTATTTAATTTATGTTCGCAATTGTCTTAAACAAGAAAACAAAAAGAAAAAAAAGCAATATGCTGCACAATAGAAGGTGTGATTTTTCGTAGCGGGGGGGTCAGCCAGCGCTCTGGTCTTCGGTCGGGGAAGATGGAGATGGAGGGACATCTGGAGTGCTCTGCCTGTAGAGAGGGGACATGGGGGGAGGGGGTGGGGGTGGGAGGGCAGGTGGGAAGGGGGGGGGGGTAATGGGGGTATTTAAATGCAAAACAAGAAAAGTTGTATATGTATATTTAAAAATGATTAAACTCTGCGACTTGCGAGGACTCCTTTGGCTCATCTGTGTTTTTGTAAATCGTTCCCCTGCACTTGTTTATTTATTTTTTTAGGTATTAATACTTCATGAGGTTCAGCACAGACTGTGTGTTTATGTTTGCATGGGACTGACACGTAGGTGTCAAAACCTCAGTTTTGCACATAGCATGACGTCTCCACACACACCTTCCTTTGACACTCTGATACAGGCTGGGTGCAATTGCTGCTAACTGAAAATGGAAACTTTTAGAAGGTTAACGGTGTCTGTGTTCTAAGTGATGAGCTTTTCATGTGTTCTCAGAACAGGCTGTCCAGTTCACTGTGAGCACAACTCTTCACTTCACCATCATGTGAGAGAACATGTGCTGATTGAATCCCATCTCTATAAGGAAGGCTTGGGAGAAGGGGAGGGTGGATGGGTCGATGAGTTTGAGGGGGGGGGGGTTCATGTCTAAACATTCTCCTCATGTATAATGCAGAACCTGTAGAGAGAGAGTTAATGTGTTGGGCCTGTGAAGAGTCTTAAATAATGTAGCCAGGACAATAAACTTTTGAGCTCAAGTTGAAAGGGGGATGGGGCATGTGTGTGTGTGTGTGTGTGTGTGTGTGTGTGTGTGTGTGTGTGTGTGTGTGTGTGTGTGTGTGTTTGGGGGGGGATTGGTGCAAGCCGGCTCTGCTGCTCTGGTTCAAGAAGAGGAGCGTTGAGAAATTTGGGGGGTTGTGGGGTGAAGGGGACGGTAGGGTGCCTGTGAACGAGAGAAGTCCTCACAACCCAGAGAGCCATGAATAATTTATGAATCGCTGAGCAAATACAGCACGTCCCAACGGGGACACAATAGACGTCCACAAAATCCCGCCACCGTCAACCACCTATTCATCTTACCCAGGGCTCAGAACCAGGGGAAGCTTACTCACCAATAGCCAAGCACCTTTCAGCTGGAAAGATTTTAATTCAATGATTCCAAGAATCACATGCTCATGAGTCATGTTTATAGTATCAAGAAAGCTTCAATAAAAAAACTTTCACCTAAAAAAAACAAAACAAAAAAAACAACAAACTATATAATAATGAAACTTATTTTCCCATACTTCCACACTGTTGTTGTATCGGTGCCAAAAACAAGTGTTTCAGTTTAACATTGCTCATATGAAATGAGATGATATGCTAATCCCAGTTTATAATCTGTGAGGTGAAACTGAGACTCTATATCGCTGTAATAAGTGTCACTGGCGTTCCTGCACAGATGTCTTTGAGAGACACGAGAGCTGGAAAGTGTGAGGGTAAGCCCAACCAGCCGGCCGGCTCATGTATCAGTGACCAACGCCAACTTTGTGCTACTCTAGAGTTACAGAAATGTCCTTCTTCTTCTTCATGTCAGTGTTGAAAAGAAACAGCTGAGAAGACAGCACAGATGGAATAGGAATCTTTCATCCATCTTGGTGCATCTTTTGGAGGTTGGGGAGGAACAAGCACCTTCTGTCTATGCAGCTTGTGTTACCCCCACATAACCCAGTGGCTGGTGTATCACTGTGGGTGGGATGACCCATAAAAACTATCTGGACCACTGGCTGATTGATTAGAAGTCAAAGTAAAGCCAGCCATACGTGGTTCCATTAGCATCTTTGAAGGACAACAGAAGGGATTTGAACTTGATGGATGTCAACAATCTGATGGTGATTTCATGATAATGAAAGCAGGGGGAAAGGGAGTGTTTGTACAGTATATGCTTAGGAAGTTGTTAGGAATCAATGACTGATCACTTGAACCAGAGTTACAAAGCTCTGTTGCAAAAATTGCAATGCAAGTGATAAATTTGCATTATTAAGATGCATTATTTTGTTTATAGTTCTTCTGAGGTATGTATTACAAAACCATCAACATCAACAGATGGAAATAAAATGAATTGTATATGTGTCAATTTATATCATGTTGATTATTAAGTGATTTAGGTGTTGACATTATGCACTGAAGAGACTAGACAAGACAATTTCACAGTGACTAAATATACCACACAATTGACAGAACACAAGAGCAGGGTGTGTTCTATTTCAGTGGCTCCACAAGTAGTCAACACTGAAGGACTAAATACTTTGCACTGGACTCCCCCCTCATACACCTACAGCACACACAGACTTCTCTTTGCCCCCTGGTGGTGTATTTTGGTAGTGTACTGCAGAGCATACCAACTGAGCAAGGGCAGTTTGTATTTTGATCATGAGCGACATGTCATCACCTATAGTTCACATCACATCAACATGACAATACAGGGCAACACACTGACACACAGGCACACACACACAAGCAAAAATATTTTTATATTATTATACTATAAGGTATGTTATTATATAGAAAACATGGAATAATACCATCAAGTCTTCACAATAATTAACTAATGTGTGACTTTCAAATGGCAATAAGTTATGTAAATGTTACACAAGGACTGCTGAAAGAAAAAGGTAATTGTATCAATAACATGTTGGGAAATCTTAAAAAAGATTATTTAAAGAATCTTTCTAGTAATTTGTAGCATAATTTAAATATATATAGTAGAAATAGTGAAGTCATTTTAAATCAAGTGACATCAATCCCTCTCAGCTTGAGTAGTACTTGAGTAGTGCAACCTCCAGCTTCACAGAGTGAGTTTCCTATGCCCCATACAGTCCATTATGCCCCACGTACAGTTAAAAAAAAAATGGACCAGATGTCATATAGTCTATTGTCCTTTCTCTATTGTCAGAATTTCAGAGAGAAAATCTTCCTCATATGACATCCTCTATGGTGATGGCGGCTCCTGCGATAGCCTGGACCAGGATGGATAGATGCTTATGGGCCTGACTCCAGTCTGAGGCCAGCCCAGTGCTATCGGCACGAGCAAAGGCATCCGCCAGGCCGGGGAAGGTGGCGTATCCTGAAGACCTTGAGGCCCAGATAACGTGCCTGTGGAGGGAATACAGTAGGTGCATTGTCAGCCTATTTATGCATCAGTGGGGGAGGTGGTAGGGGGTAGGGAGAGGCGGTATGAAGTGCAGATATGCAGTAAGGGAGGGTTTGGTTGGGAAAGTGGGTAGGGTTAGGGACTGCAAAACATGGTTAGGTGGGATTGGGGATGGAGGAGGCACTAACAAAAAACATCCAAGAGAGGATGGGGGTATGAAGAAATCATGGAGGATGGAAGAGTAGGAAGATGGATGGATGGATGGATGGATGGAAGGGTGGAAGGATGGATGGATGGATGGATGGATGGATGGATGGAAGGATGGATGGATGGATGGATGGATGGATGGATGGATGGATGGATGGATGGATGGATGGATGGATGGATGAATAATGATGGATAATAATGAAGGCATGGATGGCTCAAATGCAGGTTTCAGTGAGGCATAAAATTAGACAAAAAATAAAACATCTTGGCAAAACGTATTCCTCACCTAAATGCATATTTGTCAGGGAATGCCAGGGGATCCAGAAAAGCTCGATCCAGGAGCATCAGCTGGTCATTGATCTTACGAATCTCCAGAGGCCTGTTAAGAAAATAGAGAAAAAGGACATTCAGATTCAGATTCAGATTCAGGTGACTTTATTTATCCCATCAGTGGGCAATTCAGTTCCTCACTATCCCAACAGTGAAATACACAGACATGGCATTGGAACATCTGATATCACCAAGTAATTAAGAGTCCAGGATCAATGTCAAACTTGTTGCCCTGGATCAATGGGTTAGGTTTAGGGCTAGGGTTGAGGTTAGGGTTAGGCTTAGGGTTAGAGTACATTGATCCAGGACAAACAAGTTTAACATTGATCCTGGACTCTTAATTACTTGGTGATATCAGATCTTGCCATGGCATTCATTAAGACAATGACAATGGCAAGGCATAAACATGACAATGGCAATGACAAGGCATACTTCATGACAATGGCAATGACAGACACTGCATGGGGGGCAGGATAGGAGAGGCTGCGTGCGTTAGCTTTACACGAAACACACAACCTTTTTGGTCATTAAAATATGCTCTCAGTTCATATAATCAACTGAGCACTGTGTTTAATACAGTGATTATGAAAAGAATCATTAAGACAGATAGCTCCTCACTCACGTCACTGTTGAAAGGTCAAGACCTTGGATGACATCGTAAAGTTTGTCAGCAGCAGTGCGGAATCTTGTCACAGCTTGGACGAGTGGATCTGACGAGAGAGAAGCAGAAGGTTCTCATGAGTTACTCAATAATCTACTTTTATTATGGGGCTGCTGAGCATTTTCTTTATTCTCCTTATTCTAACCTCTCAGCTCAAACCATAGGCGAGCATGCAGGAAGTCTGTTAACAGTAAGCAGAAGCCTGTAGACCCGTTTGGTTTTGGTTGTTGGATTTCTAAAATGCATTTAAGCGCCTAAAACATAATTAGTTTCCTGAGTATTGCCAGGAATTGGTTTATTGTGATCATGAATATGTAGTCAGTGACCTATGTAATTGGCTTTAACTTGGCTTTAAAATGAGGCCATGGAAAAAGTAGTTTATGAGGGGCACAATGGGAGGGAAGGCATCAGTACAAGTGGGACGAATATTTGGTACAGCACAGACCGAACGCGAACGCAGAAACAAACAGGCACCTTACACTGAATCAATGGGACCTGACTGTTGGAAACCGAAAGTAAGATCTGAGGTTACATTGACTCAATGTAAAGTGTTTCACGTTCGCGTTAGGTCTATGCTGTTCGAAATTCTTTCATGTCATGCAAAATATATTGCTGTTAGAAGGCTCGTGCAGCAGGGGTTAAGCTTGAATTCACTCCGGTGCATTCCTTTAACTGTGGGCTGACTTGTGGGTTATGAACTGTCTATTTTTTGCTCTTAATGGCACCTTCCAGGCAGCGCTGCCTTCAAGGCCCTACCCCCTAACTCTAGGGTTAGGATGAGGGTTAAAGGGGGTTAGGTTTAGGTTTAGGGTTAAGGTAGTGCCTTTCAGACAGTGCCGCCTACAAGGTGCCGTTGAGGGCAAAAAACACCATCGGGCATTGTGAACGTATAACACAATTTGAAAAAAAAAGAAATATACTGGTGAGGTTATAACCAGCCAACTGCTATTGCTCAGACAGGCTAATCTACCTATGTTAATGCCATGCAAAGCTAACTCATCCTTGAAGTCTCTCACGGCGACGCTGAGGTACCCTTCCAAACTCTCAGCGTAGTCAGTGCAGTTGAAGGGCAGCAAGAGGCTATCGGCTAGTCGAAGCAGAACAGTCCCTGCTGTCCTTGCCACTGTTTGGTGACTGGTGAAACCTGAGAGGGAAAACAAAAGACCAGAGGTCTTAGAAATATGATATGTCAGGGGAAAAAGAGATTCGAATTAAATTGAGATACATTAAGACCTGTTCTACCTGGATCGATGTGCTTCGATGCGTAGTCAAAGGTGTCATATGCTGTGTGATAGGCTGGATAGATGCGGGCACTAGTTTTACTCTGCCAAATAAATGAAGATCACATTTTAAGCCATCACTGATAAGATCAGATGAGAAACACGAAGGCTGAAGAGGGCCTGTGCACCTTGATGCAGGTGGACCACTGATCTCTGAATGAAGAGGGTTTTTTTTTTTTTTTTTTTTTTACCTTTATTTAACCAGGGAACAAAAATCACATTGAGATAGAAGATCTCTTTTTCAAGTGAAAAAACAGAAAGGGTTAAACTGAATGTAAAGATAAAATGAGCAATGAACTTAATAAACATAAAACAAGATTAGAAATTAAAAGCAAGTGCAGACAGATTTGAAAGTGTCATTAAGATATAATTTAAACTCAACTCCAGTCATAAAAACAACCAGTTTGAGTGATTTCTGTAGCTCATTCCATGCAGTTGAGGCACAATAAATAAAAGCAGTTTTACCAAATTCTGTTTTCATCCTGGGGACATTTAAAACAATGTAGCTACTTGAGCGTAGATTGTACCCTAGAGTCATTATTATCCTTTAGAGATCAGTGAGGTGGACATATTTCAGGTGTATGTGTGCAGCAGGCAGCGTTTAAATGCACTTCTCTGGACTGCCATTAAAATACATCTACATGCTTATCTTGTTGTTCTTCAGAGTCACCTGCTGAATGCTTAATGAAGCATTTGAAATGATTTAAATCTTAATCTGTGGATCTTGGACAAGATTCTGTGGTGCCACTACGCACTTTGGACTGTGCATAGAAAAACCGATCATGCATTGGCAAATGATTGGTTGACATGATAAATAACTCAAATGAATGTGGACATGTGAATGTATGATACCTACCCTGTCATAGGTGTAGGATATGTCCATTGAGGTAATACCCAGGAAATGCATGAAGGCAGCATAGTCACTTCCGGCTCCTGTCAAATATCCAACGCTAGAAATAAAACAGACACAAGTCACATTTTGGAATCCATCAACAAAGAGCACTATTCTATTTGATTAGCGCAATGGCAATCACTCAAAAAGATAATGGTGGACATCGCCTACTTTGGAATTGTTCCATATGTGGGACTGGTTCGGTTGAAATAGCGAAGCCAGTTATCATACACTGAAGTTTCAGATCCAGGAGTTTTCACCTTAAGCAAAATAAAACCAGTGACTTTTTAGTCAATTCTGTTATAATCTCTCAGTCCAAAGAGCAAAGACATTCTCTCTGTGTACCTGCTTTGAGGCTGTGAAGAGGACACTCTGTGCTGAAGGGGATGCGGAGGCACGGAGAGTGGCATTGGCTGTGGAAGACAGTAGTTATTAGGATATTATTTGGAAAAGGTGCTTAAAGGTGCAGTGCTGCATTATAATCATGTGTGTCTGTTGGATCTTACACAGGGATACCGTATATGAGAAAGACCTATCCTTACCAAATACAGCAATATCCACATTGATGTAAGCAACAGCACGCTGAATGAGCTTGCTGTAATATTCCTGTGGAATAGAAAAGACAAGTTGCTTAATTCTATTTTTTTCAGATCAGCGGTCAAATCAGATTTGACATTTTTGTTTGTTTGCTTGTTTGTTTGTAACCAAATAGAATCTTTCTGACCTCAGTGTATTCTGCTGATCCAATAAGGCCAAACTCCTCTGCTCCCCAGCTCCCGAAGATGATCGACCTACGAGGCCTCCATTTACCTTTGCAAAAAATATATATAAATATTAGGGCTGTAACGATACACCCAACTCACAATTCGGTTCGTATCACGATTTTTGACCTACAGTTCGATACACCCCACGATTTTTAAAATATATCTTTTTGATAATCATTTATGGCTAGAATAGGTTACACGAGGCCACCTATATATTTTTTTTTTAGTGTAAAAATAACACCTATTGATTTGAAGCTAGGAAGCACCATTGCATCATATCATGTGGTTGTTTTGTGGACTAAAGGGTTACAGAACTTTGAAAGGGCGTATCACGATACTACCTTCTTGTACCTTCATGACTGCGTATCATGATTTCTCGATTCGTTACAATATCGTTACAGCCCTAATCAGGGGCGCACTGGGACAAAAAAATCGGCCCTGGCATTTCTAACAAAACCAGCCCACCATACTGGTCAGACCATTAGAAAATAAGTCTATGATTACAGTTGCAGTGAGAATGTCAGCCCAAATAGTGTGTCGGCCCACCGGGCATTTGCCCTGTGTGCCATATTGCCAGTCCACCCCTGGCCCTAATAAATATATTTTTCACATTTGTTAAATTCACATTTCAAGGGCTACTTCTCTTCTATCCATCATCTGAGATATCCTTACCGTCCTTCACCATCTGGCCCAGTACTCTGGTGATCTCCAGCATGACTGAGGTGCCACTGCTGGGGTCGATGGCTCCATGCACCCAGCTGTCTCTATGGTTACCATACATCACATACCTGTCTGCAAAAGCAAACAGAACATCAGAATCAAAAGACAAGCAAGATGGCAAGGCACTTATTCTTACAATTAGACCTACAATCGCTTTAATAAATAGACTAGAGTACATGTTCATAATTGAACTTAAAAACAATGGCAGGGGCGCCGTGGCTCAGTGGCTAGAGCGTCAGACCATTACTCCAGGGACCCGGGTTCGATTCTGACCCCAGGTCATTTCCCGATCCCTCCCCATCTCTCTCCCCCACTTGTTTCCTGTCATCTCTACACTGTCCTATCTGATTAAAGGCAAAAAAGCCCAAAATATCTATAAAAAAAACCAATGCCAATATGTTTCGATCACAATCTCAACCTTTTAATACAGTATGTATCTTACACCCAAAATGACAACAAATATGATGTCAACAAATGGACATAAACAAAGGTACATACAGTAGGTGTACCAGTTGCTAACTCCCATGGAAAACACTGTACTGGTATTAACCATACATGCTTTCATACTGTACATGACACCTTATATTAATTAGCATGCTCAGAAAACAAGGTTTTGGGATAGAAGAGAGTTGAACAGCACAAACTGCTGTCCCCACTCACCTGGCTCCACACTCCCGCGAATCACACCCATCACATTAGCTGAGTCCCTCAGTTCTTCATAGTTGTAGATGTCCAGCTTTACATCACTAATTAGAGAGAGTAGGAATAGAAGAAACAGGCTCCATTATAGACGCATGCAGACACAGAGGACTGGGGTGGACGTGTGTTCTCTGTGCTAGGATTTGTGCATGTATGTATCAGGTAGCCTGACATAGCCCGACCATAATACAGCTGTTCATCCGTATTCATGGTCTGGAGGTTCTTTAACCTGACGCGATTATACTGCGGGGGGGAGGGCATTCACTTTTGGTTTGAAACGTTTGGACAGCTCGTCTAATCAGCTTCGCTTATTGGCCGGTAGACTCTCTACCGATGTAAATACGGGCAGGCTATGTTATGGGCGGGCTATGTCAGGCTATGTATCAGTCACAGAGGTTGAATTTCTATGACTTATGTATTTCTGTGAATGTTTATTATCATGGATTGTCACAGAGAGACATAACTATTATATAAATGTACAGAATTTATATACGACAACTGTATAAACCTACAACTTCAAACTAACCTTTAGGCATGTGTTTACACACACACACACACACACACACACACACACACACACACACACACACACACACACACACACACACACACACACACACCGTGGCACAGTAAAAGGGATAACTGTAATTCCAAGCATTCACACACCTGTTGTTAAATTTATCTGGTCGAAATCCTGGCCCACCCAAGTTGTATGAACAGTTGAATCCTCCATCCCATTCAGGGGGAGATAGCTCCCCACCAAGTTCACTACCAACAGAAAAACAAAAAAAGCATAAACAATATCAAGAAAGTGACAAAAAATGTCACAAAAAACTAACAACGGATTATCCTGGGAGACACAGAGAGCTGTGACACACCTGATTAATACATAAGCATCCTCAAAACCGATTGGCTGAATTGGAATAGGAGGAATGCCCGTTATATCCGCTGCTGGAATTCTGTATGTGTCCTCTGTGAAAAGGTTAATGTATAGAAAACAAAAGCAGAATGATATCATACCGTGAATTGCTTTACTCTGTGAAATACAACTACAATTTAACCAGTTGTCATGGACATGGACAATGAGAATTCATTGGGCCTCATTAACCAAAATCTTAAGAATTTTCTTAAATTTGGCTTAAGATCCCATTTAAAACCTATAGATTGGTGAATCCATATCTTCTTAAAAACAGTGTAAGTGGGATTTCAGAACAAATTTCTTCGTAATAATGGAGAATGAGGCCCAATGGTGCTAACTGCTATACCAAATGGTTTATCAGATCCTTAAGGGTTAATTAAAGAGCACCTCTTGCTTCAAAAGCCATCTGTTACCTTTAGCCGCTAAGTATGGCGTCAATAAATCGCCAAAGTCTATGTTGAAGGCTCCTCTCTCCACTCCAGAGGGAGGGAGGTACCACGAGTGAGGGTATGTCTCATTTGTGTCTGAAGTCTTGCCATCATTGATGTCCTTAGGATCTGTGTAGACCAATACTCCAATAACTCCAAATGGAGCAGCATTGATTGCCTGGACAAACACCAAACACTGGCGTCAAGAACAATATCCCACCACCCACTATACTTCCAATATATCACCCAGTATAAGTAGACACGGCTTTTGGACATGTTGGACATCTCACCTTGTCTGCTCTGCCTGCTCCACCATACCTGACAATGGCTATTGTACCACGAAGGTCCATTGTCTGGTTCAGGTGCTCATAATCACTGGTTTTACCTTGAAATGCGTATACAAGCTTCCCCTGCAATAAAAAAAAAATATTATCTCAAAACTGTGTGCTATTTACAATTGCTGTATTGCTGTTTTGTACAACGCTTTTGAATTTTTGGAACAGAATGAATTTGAACCATACAGTATTAGTACTTACAAGTGATTTGAAGATATTCTTTGCATTTTAACGAAAGTTAGACAGCTAATTTGAATGCAATGAATTGCAATGAATTACAGTATGTACTGAAGGACTACAAATTGTAAGACTGATATCAAAATGTTTCTTTATGAAGGTCCTCTTCCAATAATAAAAATCCTCTAATCCTGTCATGTCTGACACAATACATCTGATAACAGTATCTTATCAATCCATGAGTGATAGCATATCTACCTCTCTTGTTGAAACCTTTTATTCTGCCCTTTACTGTTTGGTCATAGTTAGCCTGGTCATAACCAGGCATTCGGTCTACGCTTTGATAAGTAAAAGGGTCTGGGATTCTGGCTATTGAGAAATCATTGGTGCTAGAGGTGTTTAAATTCAACAACATTGGATCAGCCCTTGACAGATAGACTATCGTTTTCTTGCGCTGCATTCTCAAAGTTCGCTGATTGGCCAGGATGTGATGCATCCTAAGCAAACAAGGCTTGTGGCCGGAATCCCAGACAGAGTACTGAAGGGAGAAGAGAATCAAGTGGAATAATGTAGGAAGGCAATTTATAGTCAGGTAGGTAAGAGTTGAATATGTCAATTCCTTCAGAGGTCAGGGTTAAGTGTGTTGTGGGCGGAATAGTCATGTGGCTTTTACAAGGTAACAGCACCAGAGACGATTATGAGGAAACAAAGAGTTTCACATAAAACAATAATAACTGCTCATAGGTACTGGGAAGCTGTGACGGAGATTCACCTTTGGATGGCCTGGAGGTCCATAAGCCGCATATGGCTGCACTACCTCTGGGTCTTCCTGGTCAGATGTGTAGGCTTTCTCCGTCCTACGGGCCTCGAACTGAACAGCATCTGTGGCACTGACTTCAACACACAACACACAACAACACATAGGCCTACTTTCAGTCATTTCACTCAGCTTTTCAACATAAACTCACCATGACTCGCCACATTGTTCCAAATATACCTGTTTTGTTATCTTCACATCTGTATTATCTCTCTATCTTTATCATAGCGTAGCAATAAAGTGTGACACTGACAGGTGCAATAAAATTTGCATCAGCAAGATAATATTACTGAGAAGAGAAGAAACCCATCTTGGTACTCCATTTCATAGTACATTTCAATTATTATATATTTTTTTGTTAATTGGAACTCACCGACAGTAACTTTATTGGGCTGGTCTTCGCGTGGGAAAGACAGATAAACCTTATAGTCCTCTCTCCAGGCTTGATCAAGTCCACTTTTAGGGTCTTGCCATCTTTGCAACATGTAATCAACTGTCTTGATATCCCCTGCTGTGGTAGCCATGTGAGGAACCTTTGTCAGCTCTCTGAGAGAAAGAAAAAGAGAAAATAGTATTATAGGCAGCGAGACACAAGAACATAAGAACTTCCAGTTTAGAACCACTTTTTTTATGCCATACCTTTTCATGTGTAATGTCCTATCAAATCTCTTACTCAGTAATGTCTTTAATCTCTTTTTCATACCTCTTAATAATCTGCTGCATATTGTAAAGATGAATTTCCTACTGTGATACATGGTCTATTCAAGTCTGTAATCAAATTCTTTTCTACATTCATTATTTCTGATAATATGTTGTTTAAGTGTTTGTTTGTTTTAGGTTATTCACTTCATCTCCTCAACTTAGTACACTGTATCATTCTGTGATAGTAATTCTGTGCAATACCCTGTCCTGTGATTTTAATCTCCTGTCAATGTATTTCTAAGATGAATGATGGTTGAATAAAACAGGATAGTATTAAATGTGTCAGATAATCTCAGCATTTTCTGTCATGCCACCGAAACCTAATTCCACCCATCAACACAAATTATGACCCTTACCGCATCTAATGTGCTGTTAACCGGAGTTCACTCACCTAAGATTCTCCTGAATCTGGATATTGTCCACCTCAGCAATGAACTGCTTAATAAGGCCTTCGTCCACATCCTTGGAAATTGAGGCGACCCAGTCAGGGACTTGCTTATCTGTCTGGATACCAAAGTGGCCGATGAGAATACCCACCACAAACGCTCCAACTCCACCCAAACCAAATAGCAGGAGTTTCTTCAGCATCCTGCGACAAGCTGTTAGGGACTAAAGAATGACTATCACTGTATTAGGCCTACTGTACTGTGAGATCTGTCAGTTCAGTATTACCTATAAAGAGCTCTGGCTGACTCTATGGACCACTAGAGATGGAGAGTCGTTTATGAGGCCTTTCAGGGTCGAGATCAAGGGTTGACAAGCCAGCACAACGGAGTAGGTGTGGTCAATGGGTCACAACTCCACCTCCAGTGTCACCACACTAAAGTTATATACTCCATCAGTTCTCAGACTTCAGACTGAGGTGAAATGTCTTCAGTGATCAGAGTTAAAATGTCTTCAATCTTCATAAAAATGTCCAGTTAGTTTTATATACTATGCATGCCTATGATTTTAGCACTTTTGACTAACGTGAGCTGGATGAATGGGAACCTACTCCGACAATCCAGTAGAACTCCACTAGAATCTCTCCTCTCCATTGGGCTGTCAGCGATCACAGAATGCTCGTAAGTTTATCCATTTGTGAGATTCTAGAGTTCTGTGGTGGACTTTATCCTACCTAAAACACACATAAAACTGACCAACTCTGTTTACCCAGCCTCCCTGATCTACTATGGCCAGAACAAGCTTTAAACTCCCCTTTTACTCTGTTTTTTTCCCCTTTTTTTCTGGTTATTGTTGTACGTCTTTTAACGCAAAGTAGCATTCATAATATAAGCATGCCCACGACTTCTACTCCCACTAATACCAATAATGACTACAAATAAAGACATTTTACTATGATTTTGATTTTGCTCAATTGATGTGGACAGCCTTAGCTGTTATGATTCAAAAACATGGTGTTCTCTCTACAAAACCCCCATCAATATAATATGGATCTAACTTTCTCAGTGTCTGAGAGGATACTGTATCTCCCAATCCCTCAACAGTCTGCTTCAAAAAACAGAAGATGCCTTTACAGCCTCCTGTGTAAAACTTCAACCAATGTATTTCTGAAACCATCCTAAGGCATTGCATCACAGAGAGATACATGTATGGTTACGGCACTAAAAATTTTGCAATGAGAAGTAAAACCATCAGGCATCACTGAAGGTCCATCACAGGCCTGATGGCTGAGAATCAAAAGGATGTAGGCTGAAAGTGACTTGTCACAACTTTACAGGAGAGCCCAACGACTTTTGCTCTTTTGCTACTTTCAGTACATTACATTTAAAGCACATTAAGCCAGATGGATTTGGCTAACTAAAACTTAATGAATGGTATATATTTTTTTGTCAAAATGCAGTTACTTCCTTCTGGTTGCTGTTCACAGTTAGTACCTTGGTTTTTTGTTTCATAATTATATAGCCTACAGCCTAATTTTGTCAGTGGAAAGAGCTTATCAAGAGCTTACATGTCATTACTGTAACTCAATTTTGACAAATATGGCACTACCACCAACGCCATCTCCTCCAGCAGCATAGACGGTTTTCCCTCCGAAACGACAAACGTTCATGGAGCAGCCAGGTGTAGTCCACCTTGGGGTTATCACCAAGGGTTTCAGCAGCGCAGCGGCACAACATTTGCCGCTCTAAATAGCGCTTCAAACACAACCAATCCAGGAACTGCCCGAGGCTGAGAGACAACCCACAAAGGAGTTGGGTGGGATTTGTGCCGGATTTGTGTGTGTTTGCCCGTCTCCAGGAAACCACTTTCACGTTCATCAAAACCCATTCCTCCACATGAAGACGCGGGAGCCTTCGAATGTGATCATACGGTATGGGCATTTCTGTTTACATTTTTTGTTTGTTTCCAAAGACTAACCTACTAATTGAAACTCTGCAAAACTCTGCAATTGTATTTACATTTCAAACTATGTCTCAATTAAGGCATTTGCAAATGCTTGGAATGAGCTACCAAACGTTATATTGTTGCACAGTATTCCCGTTATTTCGCTTGCACACAGGTAAAAAAAAAAAAGTAGGCCTATAGGTCTATTTGCCAGTAGCTGATAGGACTATGAGATAGACATGAGACAAAATGTTTAGTGGGCGTGTCGTGTAGGTCTGCGTATGTTTATTCACTGCACAGTTAGAAGAAGAAGAGGAAGAAGAAGAAGAAAGAAAGAAACTGTTGGCTGCATAGATTGGCAACTTAGTTTCCTTAGTCATTATCAACACTCAAATATGAGGGGGATCAAGCATTTGATAGAGATTTGCAAGTGCCCTGCATAGTTCATAATTTCCCACTTTTTGTATTAAGTATTTTTGATACTGCAACACCTCTATGGCACCAAAGATGTCCTGACTCTGTTGGAATTCTTTCGCTCATTTTTCAGATGGCTGAGAGCAATTACAATGGTGAAGCAGGGGAGGATGGTGAAGACACCGATGAACTGCTTTGTACAGGTTCAGACTACCCATGTTTTCTCATTCATTAAATACCTCAGTCAGTGTCTGCTCAAGTTTGCATGATAATGCATCCGTGCATCAAACTGTCTGCATTACAGATGCAGCTTACAATGAGGGCTTAGCATCTTCAGCTCTGCCTCGGGATCACTGTGACCTGCTGCTGGACGCCATTGATGCTGAACTAAGCCGCCTTCAAGTCAGTCAGTTAAACTTTCCTTGTTATACATTTCCAGGGTTTTATCAAGGCTGTTACCAGGGGCGCCGCTAGGGGGGGTGGGGGTTAGGATGATTCTAAGGGCCCAGCACTGACAGGGGGGCCCAGAGAAAATTTTAATATTAAAATCAATATTTGAGGGGCCCAAAAAACATTTTTGTCATAGGGCCCAAAATTGCTAGCAGCGCCCCTGGCTGTTACTGATGGTCCAGAATGCAGCTGCACATTTCCAGCCATCCTAAAAGAGCACATGTCCTACCTCTGTTCATTGAGCTCTGTTTAATTATTAGACTTTGTGTTTTTGTTTGTAGGCACAGAATGAGAAAAATCTCAGACATGATAGAAACTCGAAGGAGGATGGTGTGAAGAGATCAAGTGAGTTCATTTACAGAAAATTGTAAAGAGGGTTTTAAAGTGTCAAAGACAAAAATCACCTCCCTGCCATACAGTAGCAACATCTTTTTTTCCAGCTGAACGAAGCTATTCACATTTTCAATTTAACTACTTATCTGCTAAATTAAAGTTCATCTCACAGAATTAAAAAATCTATTCACTTTCACTTTCGTCACTTTTGTCAAAGCGTACCTATGCAGAAGTCCATCTCTGAGTAAGGACACTGGCTTGGGAAGCTTCAGCCCTACTAACAATGGAGAGCACCAGGACACACCGTCCCTCGAGCATGAATGCAAACACCCATCCACCTCACCGTGTAAGAACAGGCCATATTTACTGTGCTGTGGAGTGTGGAAAAGCCATCCTTTTTCTTATACTTTTTCAAAGCTCTAGTCTAACTGACTGTGGTCTGGTTTCTTGCCTCCATTGCCTCACAGCCAAGGTCTCCAGTGTGAAGCAAGACTCTGTGGGACTCCCAGAGAGAAGGGGGAGCAGTGAGACCCCCAGCCCAGAGGAGGAGCAGCACAGGCTGGATTCGAGGACGGAGCAGTGCCACTGGAGGCTGGAGAGGCTGTTGGGGGGAGTGGAAAGAAAGGCACCAGTGATCTCCACACCACCCAACCTAGATAGCATCTGCACGGAGGACTTCACAGAACGCTTCATGGAGGAGACTGTGGACCTGCATGAGAAGAGCAGGACTGAGTCCTCCCACTTCAGGACATCTGGAATAGGTAAATATAGTCCTAATTTGATGCTAGCATTTTATACTATTACAATTTAGGCATTATATTAGCTAAGCTAACTTTACATTAGCTAAACTATTTTGTACATTATTATGCCTTCTTGTGGTTTCTTAGATGTCTTGTGGTCTTAGTTTGTGTTTCAAGCACTTTGTTTTGCACGTGTATTAAAATGTGTTCTGTAGATGTATATTTCCACTACTACTTCTACTACTACTACTACTACTACTACTACTACTAATATCACTACAGCAGATGTTTCCAGTGCAGTTAGTGAGCTAAACCAGCAGTGTGTCCTTGTGAATCAGTGTGTCCTTGAGAGGTCTTCTATCTTCTATCTCTTCTGTCCATCAGCTATCGCAGAGTCTCAAGGCAACACCGGTGCCACAGATCCTGCATCTGAAAATGGAAGCATTGGGACTAACATCAGATACCTGGCAGGTACTGCAGAACGTTTTCACCTGGATACAATAATTACCCAGAGCTGGTGATGTACTGTAATTGTAAGGCTGTTTACCTCGGGTTGTTTACTCTTTCCATCAATGAATTCCCTTGCCCTATTTCTATCAAAACTGTTCGTCCATTGCACCCTGCACTTAGTGGATTCATAATTTTGCTCTGAGATCTTTTGTTTAGTAAACCAGATTATGATGACATTTGCTGGTGGTTTATATAACGAATTGTAACATAATTTCCCCATTAGGAGTTCCAGTGAGGTGTTTTGATGCAGTGACTATTGACAGTGATCTGGACTCAGTGCGCACAGAACAAGTCCACAGGCACTTGCATCAGTCCTTCAACCACAGGAGAGGTACTTCAGGGCAAACAAAAAGACAATAATGTTTATGTTTACTCTGTATTTTGCACAGATGATTAAAATGAGGCTACCTGTAGTAATAAAATCACATACTTTCCATTCACCTTATTCTTATAATTTATTTAACATAAGTTATCAATACTGTCCTAAATTAAATTTTAATGATTAGCAGTGTCATATTGTTGCAGCATGGAGAAATTCCGACAGATGCAAATGGTACCATAGTGTTTTGATGCTGTGATGTGTTCCTTCTCTTGTTCTCTGTTAGTCATCAAGGCTGTTGACCAAATGGACAGCATGTTCTCTGATCACAGTGACTGTGACACACTGGCAGAGGAGGAGAGGAGTCGGCGGCAGTACAGTATGTGATATTATCGAGACATCTGCATCCATCAAAATGTTTCATTGACTCGGTTCAGTCTGTGTTCTGAGAACAAAATTGTTGTTTTTATAAAGGGTCGCCGTCCTCAACAGTCACTTCATTCTCTTGTGGACGTCAGCACTTTGGGAAGCCACCCCACTCCAGAGGAAAACTGTTTAGGTATCACCAGTTTTATTTTCATCATTGTTCAGATGCAGAAATTGATTTGTTTAAACACTATACTGTTGTTCTGGAAACACAATGTGGTTTAGAAAAAGATACAAGTATTGATTTGCTGCTAGTTGTTAATTACTGATTAGTTTTCATTATTTCTGCTAATGCTCTGTGTTGGTGATTTTTTTTCATCCTTCCTCCATTCCATTGGCTAATGTGTGGATTTCAGCTCTGATGATAACAGTGAGGAAAGTGAGTCTTTCCTGCACTCCAGAAACGACCTTAAAGGGACAAGACACCCCACCAGCACCCACAGACGATCAAAAGCAAATCGTGTTAAACGAACACGAGGGAATAATGTAAGACTTACTAACAACCAAAGTAATTTGACACAGATATCTCAAAACAGCAGCAGAATTTTAGCACAAAATAGACCAAATAGTGAACCGGCTGATAACTGACTGAATGAGGCAGAGTAACTTACGTTCAGTTTCATGCCCAATTCAGTTCATGTTTTGTTTTGTTATTTGGTTTATGTTGTATCGATCAGCAGTGACTGGTGACCTAGAATAACAGACATATGGATTACTGTAATTCACACCAGATTTATCCTTTAATTGCACATTTCTCTGATCTATCAACTGATCTATCAAACTGTTTTCTGCAGTTCTCCAGTGGGTGGATAGTTGAGCAGATGACTGAGAGACGACTCTTGCAGGAAAGCCTGTCTCATCTCAGAAAGGTGCACAGTGCAGCGCACACACACACCACACACACACACACACACACACACACACACACACACACACACACACACACACACACACACCTTGTCTTGACCTTGAAAAACAGAGCTGTGATTGATTCATGCACCAATTTTCTCCTTTACTGTAAATTAGCACATTACAACATTAGTTACCTAAAAGGCATAGAAAATCTTAATATCCCAGAGACTTATTTGGACAGGTATGAGTTTGATGGTTATACAGTCCACAATGTCATGCTGTTACTACTGTAATAGGTTGTCTTTCATTATTTTGTGTTGGTTTGCGACTGTCCACTCTGGAATGCACAATTCAATCTCCTGGATGGCTGGTAGGAATAACCCTCGCGTTAATCCACCCTTCTTATGCCTCAGTACCATCCAGATTTATTTGGAGATGGCTCCACATTGGATTGTCTAATGAAAAGGACTCCACAAATAATGGATAAAAGTCGCCAAGTGTTCCTTTAAAAAACAGTACTTTCACAAAAGGAAATCTAGCTGTCAAAAGCATGAGTTGAGCGCCGCCTTGTGTGATTGCAGGAGAGTGAGATGGAGGAGGATAAGCTGATGAAGAAAAGAGCTCAGCTAAGTGACACTGAGCAGTCTCTGACAGAGCTTCTGAAACAGCAGCAGGTATTTGCTCTTCTCTCTACTTACACTGTACCATTTATGCCACTGTCTGCTACTATACTGTATTTATTTATGTCACAGTTGATATATGTGTGACATACATGTATGTAAACATAAATATAAGTGGCTACTGTGTGTTGACATCCAAAGCCTCTCTATAATTTTATCACTGCTTACTTTTGAGTAATGCTAATTTGTATCTATATTGTGAATGGTGCTGTCTTGTAATGTGAATGTGTGTCAATATCTGTGAGTGTGTGTGTCAATGTGTGTGTGTGTGTGTGCGTGTGTGTGTGTGTGTGTGTGTGTGTGTGTGTGTGTGTGTGTGTGTGTGTGTGTGTTTGTGTGTGTGCGTGCGTGCGTGTGTGTGTGTGTGTGTGTGTGTGTGTGTGTGTGTGTGTGTGTGTGTGTGTGTGTGTGTGTGTGTGTGTGTGTGTGTGTGTGTGTGTGTGTGTGTGTGTGTGTGCATGCACAGTATGTAGTGCAACAGCTGGAGCTCCTGAGGCTGGAGGTTGAGCAACAGGAGAGGGAGAAGCAGAGACTTCAGGCCAGTCTGAAAGACTACACAGCCCAGACAGACACCTCCAGGTGAGCAGCAGGCCAGGAGCATCTCTCAGCTACATAGAGGCTTATTACACATAATAGGCACATCATCACTTTTGATTTTAGTTTTTATTTTATTTTATATTATTTTTTCTTGTAATTACGTCAAGTCCATCCACCTTAGTGCTAACTTATTATTTTATTTACTTTATTTTATTCTATTTATGCCATCCTTTTATTCTTGCTTGTGTTTTAAATGTATTGTATATTGTTTACCCCATTATTTATTCAAATTTTCTGCACCTGGAAACCTTTTTTTGTGTGTGTTGTGAAGCACTTTGGCACCAACTCTGTTGTTTTAAATGTGCTATAGAAATAAAAATGACTTGACTTGACTTGACTTATGCACAGGACAGGTCACTTAGCCTAGAAATCTAGATGTACCCTAGTGGCAGGCAGCAAATAGATTTGCTAGTCAGTGCGTCTAGCATTGAGCCGTAAAGACTTAGTACCGTAGGCCTTTTGATTGGTCGGATACTGTTGGTGTTCACCAATCACAAGGCTCTATGTGCTTAGAGAGTCATTGGGTCAGCCAAGAACAGTGGTCTTCGAATTGGTGTTTACATCTTGTTCATTCTGAGGAAGGTTGTAAAATTTTAAGCTTAGAACCAGTTTGCAGGTTCCACCCAAGATTGAGTTCAGTCTGTCAATCCATGCCAGACTATATGTTGTAATGTAGCATGTATATAGTATTGTATACCTTGTCAGGCTACAGGTCACTGGCCATGTTGTGTTTTTCCACTCTCGTGCTGTAGATGTGAGGTGCGTCAGCTGCAGGCCCAGAGGGACTCTTGTGCGCTGGAGGTGCGCGCCCTGCAGGGGGAGCTGGAGAGCCTGCAGAGAAGCAGGACTGGCCTACAGAGGGAAGGAGACGCCAGGAAGGTGAGAACTCAGCTCAAGCTATATCCTTAAATTCTTACATCGGACACCTGGCCAGTCTGGTTATCATGTACAGTATGAAAACAAAGCCTAATCGTTTTCATATGCCCGCACCTGTTGTTAACGTTGGTTGTTGGCGTTGCATGAAATTCATTCTCATAGCTATCGACAGCATTTAGCTATGTGAAACAACAGGGCTACAGGTACAATGTTACTTTTAAATAGCATATAGAAAGCATATAAACAGCTAGTCAGTGCGCTCAGAAGTACACAGAAGAATCCTGAACTACAAGCTTTAGTGTAAAATGAGAATGCACAACCTGTTAGTTATATCTTTGAAATGCCTCTTGGATTTTCATATCATTTAATCCCTGGTGTTCAAATCCTCTGACCTATGCCTGACTCTCTGTCTTTCACCAAGATCATGGAATACTGAGCTTCAACCCTCTGCTTTCACTCTTCTATGCTTTCCTCAGCTGGCTGCTGATGTGTCAGTTCTGGAGAGGGAGGAGATGGACAGACTGCTGGGGAACGCCAAATCTGACCTGTTCTCAGAACAGCGCCGATTCAGACACACTCTAGACGCCATATCAGAAGTATGACTCATAGTATGGAGTTTTAGTTTTCCATTTTTAGTAACACTTTACTTGAGGGTGTTGACATAAGAGTGACATGGGCCTGTCATAAACATGACATGACACCTGTTATGACACTTAAGTGTCATTCATTTTTTGTAATGTATGCATCCCAAGCAGTGTCAATGCTACATAACAAAAAATGTAACGTCAAGAATGTTAAAAATGTGTCATTAATGTTATTATTATCTTCTATCGAGTGCATATTTTTTCCTGTGTGTTTACCCAGAGGCTGGATGAGGCTCAGCAGGACTTGGAGCAGAAGGAGGAGGATCTTAGGACCCTGAGGGGAAGGTGCACGGAGCAGGAGGCCCAGCTCACTGACTCCAGGAGAGAGAGAGAGGAGCAGGAGGAGGTCAGTTTCACTCTCCTCCCCATCTCACCCCATGAGTGTTTCTTAAAGTCGAGGCTTCAAAAACGAGGCTCCATCAGTGCATCCTTGAAAAATCTATGAACAAAGGCCTCTGTCCTCGCTAGAATTTAGAAGGATGCTTGACTTTGGAACAGTACTTGGCGACTGACAATGACGTGGAATGCTCTAAAAAGCAGCCTTCCAAGCATGCTTCCTCGACTTTGAGAAACGCTCCATGACTGGGTGGGAGTCCTCTTATACATCACTTGTCCAGCAATGTCCACTGGAAAATGGGCTAGTTGGGTCTCTTTTGGAGCTTAAAGGAAAAATCTGGAGTTAATTAGTTAAATAACCCTGTTCTTTTAGGCCACCCTGTACTATCAGTAGGTATCAGAGCGGCAGCATTTGGTACAATGTAGACCGAATGCAAACTTGCAGCTAGCACTTACAAATGTGGGCATATGAAAACAAAACTTTTTTGCCTTCATCAATTAGTGTTGGCTACCGTTTCACTATTTGGTTTGTTGTGTCATTCTCATACCTATGGCCAACACTTAGGAATATGAAACAACAGGGCTACAGGCTGATTCACTTTAGATAATTCCTTTAAGGCGTAGTAGGCATTCATATTGATTCCTTCATTACCATTTTTAATTTTCTGCCCCATTTTCTTTATGGCAATTTTCTTCCTGCTCCAGTGCCTGCAAAAACAGCTTAAGGACCAGGATGAGAGGGTGGGGGCCCTTGAGCGGATAGTAGCCCAGAAAGAGGTGCTGCTGCTGGGTTTGCAGGAGGAGAAGAGCACCCTGCAGATGGAGCTCAGCTCTCAAAAGGATGAGCACCACAAACAATGTACTGAGATTCAGGAGCAGGGACAGCGTGAAAAGGTTTCTAGATATGCAAGCTCAATCAGACAGTTCTGTTTGTATGAGCATACTGTATGTATGCATATAAGAGTCAGTATTATTGTTTGTAGATAATAATACAAATCTGATAATAATTTCTCCCTCCTAGGAAGAGGCACTAGAAGCACAGAGGTTGCAGTTGTCTCTGGACCATGACAAGAACCTTCAACAGGTAGGGTATTAACCTACTTGGGATGCTTTTGTTGTTTGTTTTCATTCTATTGTAGCAAACTAAACTGTCTCCTAATAAACTACTGGGAATCCTCAATCTGTACAATGTTGAGTAGCTCATAGTGACTAACTATGAGTGAGTCTGGCTCTTTGGTGTTGTGGTCAAGCACATGTAGAGTATCTAACTGTAAGTTCACACTAACAGCTACTAAAGCTACAAAATCGCTTTGGTAGCTCAAAAAAGCAGCTGCTAAATTTTCTGTGTTCGCCCAAATCGCTCTATCGCTCATGACGTGCCTGTTGTCATTCCCATTAACATCACAGCGTTTAGATTTTACAGCTGAAACGCGTCATATCTAGTTAACCGGTTTTTAGCTTTTTTTAGTCGCTCAAATCGACGAACTTTTACAGCTGGTAGCTTTTGTCGCTCTTGCCCATAGAAAGTGAATGGCTTCCAGCGATTTTACAGCTTTAGTAGCTCTTGGTGTGAACGTACAGTAAGGCTGTGTGGGGTCAGTGCTCTCGGCCTTTGCTACAAGTAGTCAGTCATAGCTGGAGGTGTTTTGCAGGTCTATCTTGAGGCACAGGAGTTGAGGTCTAAGGCTCAGAGAGAACAGGCTCAGTCTCACAAACAGCGCATGGACTCACTTGAGAGCCTCATCCAGGTCAGTGCATCTAGACCTTATGTATTTTTTAAAAGGAATATTGGCAATATTCCTTTCCCCCAAGTCATTTGACATCATTCCGATTGACATCATTCCGATTGACATCAATCAATTTGGCCGTATTCTGGTATCTAGTGCAAACTGAATATGACCAATATTCCATTTAGACCCTGCATGTAACTGTGGTCATTGATAGCTATCTGCATGTAACTGTGGTCATTGATAGCTGTCTGCATGTAACTGTGGTCATTGATAGCTGTCTGCTAATAGCTCCATCTCATTTTAGTCTCAACAAATTGAATGTTGTCTATTATACCGGATCACATAAATGTAAAAAAGGAGTACCGGTATATATTTTTGGGGTTGTCAGTGACCAGCCTGAAACAGGCGTTTTAAGGGATGTCTTTCTCTTGTGGACATCCGAGTATAATGTGGATAAAGTTTTTTTGTTCTTTTGTTGGCACTGTCAGCTGAAGGAAGACGAGATCAAGCGGCTCACAGAGGCTCTGGAGAAACAGGTAGAGGCCATGAGGAAGCAGGAGCAGCAGCTTAGAGAAGAGACAAAGGAAAAGGTATTAAAGTCTTCTTGGATGATTGTTGATTATATCAGTCTGTATCAGTCTTTTGGTACTTTTGGTATATCTCATCTAATAGCCATTTTATTGGTGTTTTAACCTGTTGTAGTCGCTCAAATACAGTATATAGTATACCCAGGGGTGAAAATTATTTTTTATATCCATATTTTTTAATATCCACCAGCCACAGATAAATTGATGAAAGTCTCAAACCATTCTGGAGTATAGTAGAATGGATCAACACTTTTGGTCTAAAATCTATTAGCCAAATTCAACAGATTTGCCAGTATTTGCTGTTACTATTTTGACCCCTGAGTACCTCTATTGTGTGCTTGTGTGGGGTCACAGGTGCAGGAGGCCCTGGATGAGGAGCGAGGGAGGTGGGAGGAGAGGAGGGAGGTGGCGCTGCAGGAGCAGCGGAGGAGGATGGAGAGGGAGGCGCGGGAGAGCTCGGAGAGTATTCAGGAGGAGGTGGAGAAGGAGAGGAGGAAAGCATTAGGCCTTCAGAACAAAGTACTGGAGCTGCAGGCGGTGAGTAAAGCTGAAGATAATACTTTATTATGACTTTAAATTTCTTACCACTGCCACTTGTCACTACCACTGTCACACACACACACATGCACACACACACACACACATACATCACACACACACAGACACTATCTATCTATCTATCTATCTACAGTACATTTACATTTACATTTATGCATTTAGCAGACGCTTTTATCCAAAGCGACTTACAAAAGAGGGATAACAATTAAGCTGCAACACAATACAAGTAAGTGCCTACTGGGAGTGCCATTTGCTAATAGGAGAGCAAGTGCTAGAGTTTAGAAGTACTAGCTCAGTGCATTCCAATGAACTAGGACAAGAAATACTCTTGAAAGAGCTGGGTCTTCAAGAGTCTCTTGAAAGTACAAAAGTAGAAAGTGTGCCTGTTGTTCTAATAGTCTTGGGGAGACTATTCCACCAGTTAGGAACAATGCATGAAAAGAGCCTAGATTGACCGCGGTGTGCGGTGCTGGTCGTTCCAAGCAGCGATCCTTGGTTGAGCGGAGCGATTGGAGGTTAGCATATGGTTTGATGATGTCTTTCAGGTAGACTGGAGCAGTTCCCTCCAGTACCCTGTAAGCCAACATTAGTGACTTGAATTTAATGCGAGCAGCCAGGGGCAGCCAGTGGAGCTCCCTGAGTATTTATCTATCACTAGCCAACTATTTTTTTATATTACTGTCCACCACTGTTTTGTTAACCTGTTGGTTACTTACTATGGCACGATTGTTGTTGTCCAG
Organism: Sardinella longiceps; assembly: GCA_027497455.2. NCBI lineage: Eukaryota > Metazoa > Chordata > Actinopteri > Clupeiformes > Clupeidae > Sardinella > Sardinella longiceps. The sequence goes on along the minus strand of JAODXP020000019.1, from coordinate 7,144,247 downwards.
AAGGTGCAGACCCTGGAGAATGAGCTGAGCCAGCAGCAGAGGGAGCAGTCATCAGCACAGGCGGCCATGATGCAGGCCCTGAGAGAGGAGCACCAGGCAGAGATACTGAGGCAGCGCAAACAAGCAGAGGAGGTGACAGAGGAGACACACACACACACACACACACACACACACACACACACACACACACACACACACACACACACACACACACTCACACACACACACACACACACACACACACACACACACACACACACATCTATACTGTATGTTACAGTAACATGATTATTGAATGAATTGGTTACCTACAGTAGCCTAAGAAGCCAGACTATGACATCAAAATGTGTAGTCTTGGTATGACTAATAGACTGGGCTCAATCCAAGGAATGGTATCAGCGCTTGTCTGTAAAACTTCCTTTTGCATGCATGTTGACTGGGAGGAGGATGTTACTTCTTAGTCTGGATGACAACTTTTCACTCACAGCACAAACAGCAGCCAGGATTGCATTCTGGATTAAAATCTCAGTCACATTCCAATTCCCAATAATTTGGGCGTTTTCATCCCAGAATGCATTGCTGGCGGGGGCGGCATAGCTCAGCGGGCTAGTGCATCATACCACAAATCCGGGGACCCGGGTTCGATTCCGACCCGAGGTAATTTCCCGATCCCTACCCTTCTCTCTCTCCCATCCATTTCCTGTCTCACACTCTACTGTCCTATCGAATTAAAGGCAAAAAAGCCCTAAAAAATATCTAAAAAAAAAAAAACCTTGGTGTGTTGACAGGAGGCACAGAGGGAGAGCTACAAGCTGAGACAGATTCTCCAGCAGTCAGAGGCCAAGCTGCAGTCTCTGCGGGCTACACTTGCACAGCTGGAGCAGGACCACAAGATGGCGCTGGAGAAACTTGAACAGCAGCAGCGGCGTTGGGCCCAGGAGCTGCAGATGGAGTGTCAAATGCTGCAGAGCATGATGGGAAATGGAGGCCATTCAGCAAACACATTGCTCAGGTGCAACCTTATCTGATAGAAAAGATTGTTGTAAAGTTCTTGTTGTAATGTAATGAACTTATGCAGATCGGAAGTATTCACATTTGCTTCCATTGAAACATTATCAAAGATCTTTCATCCGCTTGCTCTGCTTGAATCTGATATTATGTTGCTCTATCTTAGTTAATATTCCCTGATCTTTGCATATACATTTCCAGGGCTGGTCTAGTAGTCACTGTACAGTAGGTTTATGAGGACACAATGAACAAGCCAGTCAGAGAGTGAACCTGATGACCTCTCTCAAGATGACTTTAAAGCACAAGCAGCCCTATAGCAGTAAATGTTAGCTCTGGCCAAGTAGTACTGTATGTGCATTTTACACCTGTTCAGCTTAGATGCAGAATTGCAGATACTGTACAAAGGTTGAGATGTACCTGATGACCTGTCTCAGATTGAACCTGAAACAGTCAAACTGATACTCAGACTTTCAATCTTACCGTCAATGTTAACTTCAGAATTCTCATACTGTCAGTTCATAATTAATAGCGTCACAAGTTTTCTGTAGTGTCACTGTAAAAATACAAGTCTGTAAAATGAAAGAGTGCAGTAATTTCACAGATGTACTGTAAATTGCACAATTTTTTTTTTAAAGATATGTTTTGGGCTTTTTGCCTTTAATCAGATAGGACAGTGTAGAGATGGACAGGAAATAAGTGGGAGACAGAGATGGGGTGGGAATTGGGAAATGACCTCGGGTCGGAATCAAACCCGGGTCCCCAGAGTAATGGTCTGACGCTCTAGCCACTGAGCCACGGCGCCCCCAAATTGCACAATGTTTAAATGTCAGGTAAATGCCATATGCAAACCAAACTTGTATTGACCTTACTGTAATACAGTAAGAACTAGATCGTTCTTTCATGAGAAAGTAGAGGGACGGAAAGTGCATTCCCATGCATGGCCCTCTCCTATGTGTAAACCTCATCATAAATGTAATGTATGGTAAATGTGTGGTTCATAATTGGGAAATGATGCAGGAATTGCTGACCACCAATATTCCCGTGAGATTTACTTATGGCTCTGGGTAGTGAAGCAGTAAGAGGAAATGAGAAAGATGAGGTGGAAGTATGGAATTAAGTGAAATGACTTCAGGCTGGACTCTGCTGTGTGTGTGTGTGTGTGTGTGTGTGTGTGTGTGTGTGTGTGTGTGTGTGTGTGTGTGTGTGTGTTTTTGATGGGTTATGTTTACCTTGTGTGATGGGATGTTGTGGTTGCCTTGACACCACTCTGCACTGTGTGTGTGTGTGTGTGTGTGTGTGTGTGTGTGTGTGTGTGTGTGTGTGTGTGTGTGTGTGGAAACAGTTCTTCCTTAGGCCAGGCCTTGGAGATGGTCCCGACCCTTAGATTGCAGCTCCAGAAATTCATTTCCGGACTTCAGCAGGAGTTGGAGTCGCAGAAACACACCAACCAGAAAGTAGGACAGGACAAGGTACAAGTCACATTGACACACACACACACACACACACACACACACACACACACACACACACACACACACACACACACACACACACACACACACAGACACACACACACACACACACACACACACACACACACACACACACACACACACACACACACACACACACACACACACAGAGAGAGAGTGATAGTACCACTGAAATGCATTATTGATCTTGCTTGTCTCTGTGGATGGTTTTCAGGAACATGAGCTCCGTCTTCAGCGAGATCAGATGCTGCTGGAGAAGGATAGAGCACTGCAGACACTACAAGAGAGACTCATACAAGTGGGACACTACTTCTCTCTCTCTCTCACACACACACACACACACACACACACACACACACACACACACACACCAAACAATCTCTGTATGTTGTGCTAAGAGAGCCCTGCAGAAGTTTCACCCCTTGGTATAATAACCACAAAGCTAACACACTCACACACAATACAGTATGTTACAGTAATGTACTTATTTATGTACACTTTTTTATGTAGCTGTGTGTCAAATTTTTAATACTGCATATTTGTAGTTTGGGAGAAACACACTTTCAATCCTCTATGTAATTGGTGGTGGTCAGTGGAGGTGGAGGCCCCCTCAACTGTGAAGCGCTTTGGGTGTCTAGAAAGGCGCTATAGAAATCCAATGTGTTGTAGTTGTTGTCGTTGTAATTATGGTTACATGGTCTGATTGACAATGAAGTTCACTTTGACTTTCACACACACTCTCCTGTGTCTACCCAGGAGCACATTGAGGAGCTGAGCGTCCTGAACCGCTCCCAGGTGCGTGGGGCCCCTGAGGGGGGTGTGGTGGACACCCTGAGGCGGCAGCTGAGTGCGAAGGACGAGGAGTTGCGTCAGGTGCAGAAGAGCATGGCCCAGTGGAAGGAGAAGACCAGCGCCCGATTGGCACGCAAGTTTGAGGAGGAGCTGACCTCTGAGATGGACAAGTAAGTGGGACTTAAAAATAGGAGACTGGTGATACAAAAAGTAAATTAAAACGTAGTAAGGCAACCAGATTCTGCAATTTTTTAAGGTAAACTCAACATATCAGGGTTTACTATGGCTACTACAATATGAAGGAAAATGTCATACTGCAATATTACAGTATATTGTGGAATATCTGAAATGATGTAAAATTGCTAAAGGTGGTGTTTGTGTTGACGGTGATGAAGTACTGTCACTGTGCACTAAAGCCACAACATAGGTGTGACCTTGAAATTCGATCTTTGACCTCCACCCTTTGACCTGTAGTGTTGACAAGATTGGGACACACATGTGGTCACAAGGTTACTTTCATCAAGACACTTTCATCAAGACAACCCTGAATTTCTCCAGAATCAGATCAGGTCCTTGTTGATTTCAGTTCAACAGTCGTCTTAAATTGAAACATGTCCCTTGAGCCATTCTTGATGTAGACAGTTAATGAGATCAGGACAAATGAGCGTACAAACAAACTGACTTTGGCTGTATTGGAAGGTCTGCCATGTATATGGTGCTTTAGCCTTCATCCTTGAATAGATAACTGTAATTGATTTCTACTGATAATATTGCTACCAACAGATGCAAAGCAGACTTGCTCAGGAGAAGGTAACTGCTGTGGTATTAACCCTAGGTATTTAGATTTTTACACTAGTTGGGATTTACACTAGCTTACTAGGTAGTCTAACTCAACTTACTTAACCTCTAGTATTTATTTAATCTCTTCATAGCTAATAGTAGTTACTGTAGACATGTAAAGGATTCTGTCAACTTCTTTCTATCTGAGTTCTCTTTTAGACTGTATGTGCTCTTAACACCTTTTTCTGACTGACTTGTGTCTTCTACTAGTTTATTGGCAAACACCTACTCAACAGTTTTATGACCTGTTTTGGAATAAAGCTTTAAACTGAAACATGTCATGGTAAAAAAAAAAAATGTGCCAGTCAGTTTAACCTCTGTCTGTTCTCTCTGTCCCTGCTACCATACGCTTATACAGAAGAACTCCTAAGGTGCACACAGACCACCAGAGGAAGCTTCAGCGTCTGGAGGAGGAGATGAGACAACTCACCATGGTATTCTAAAGGGCACACGCACACCGAGTTTCGATCACAGTGATGAGCACTCGCTTCACAACACTGTTCCGACTGGTGTGAATGCAACTCGTTGCAGCATTGACCTTCCGCACGGCGGTTGTGAGTTATCGATTGAAGTCTATTATTGTCGAGTCGTCCATTGACATCCACGTTAGTTCTCATGCATACGGTGCTAAGTTCGTTAGGAATGTCGCATTGAAAGTGCTCGTCGCAATGCTGTCGGATCGTGTGCAGCTAGCCGGTTAAATCTCTCAGCAGCATTTGTACATTTGTGAATGAGAATGCAGTAAAGTTTTTAGAATGTATATATTTATTTATGCATTTGGCTGATGTTTTTATCCAAATCAATATGTTTCATTTGCTGTTATATTTGTTATTATGGTCAACTAGGCTAAAGTTTAGAATGTATACAACTTACTTAAGCTAGAACACTCTAAAGACCAACTAAATAAAACAAAAAAACTTGGAAATGAATAAATACATAAAAAAATGTCTAAGCATAGCCTCAATGGACCTCTCTTAGGTGTGGTATCTTCATCTATATCTCTATCCCTCGTCTTCTCTGTCTTTGATTAGTGTGGTGACTTGGACAACATGCCCTCAGCCACTCCGTCATCCTGCAACCCGCCAAACCCCCCAACCTCTCAGACTGCTCTCCGCTCTCAGGACCTCGCCTCGTACAAGCTGCTCCGCCACCTGCAGAGCCGCATCCGCCAGCTGCACTCGGAGAGCCGGACCCACCTCCACAGCCCTCCTCACCACCACCACCACCACCACCAGGCTACCGCCGCAGCTGGAGAGCTGACCGGCTCCTACCTGGAAACGGTATGTACTGTATGTGTTACAACAACAATAACTAATGGCAACAACTAACATTAACTTAAATTTATAGTGCTTTACAAGACACCCAAAGTGCTTTACAGTGGAAGGGTATCTTACTAATCATTCTGGGCATGGAGGTCATTCTGTGGTTGTGTTACAGTATAATTCCCCTTTGGAACAATTCCTTAAATTTATATAGTGGTTTCTTGGTACCTAAGTCCTTTACGGTTTCTTGTGTGTGATCTCTTTGCCACTCGTTAAATAATACAGGTGTACACCATTGGTAGAGTAATAATGTTGTGACATAGTATTAAAGTCATGCAGCACTCAGCTTTGGTTTTATTGGCAATGCAAATGTCTAGAGGTGTATACAGAGTAATTCCATGTGAGGTCATTTAAAGTTATTGCTTCTGTGTCCACAGATTCCAGCCACAAAGGACAGCCGCTGGACTTGTAATAACACAGAAACAAGAACAGTGCCAAGTTAAGAGGACATCCAATAGAAATCCAGTTTGTCACTGTCATTTAAATATGGATAAATAAGTATTATTTTTGATAGGTGCTTACAGTGTAAATTGTAGCTACTGTATCACAGTCTCCATAGAATCATAGGAATAGAATCATAGAAAAGCCCATTGAAAATTTGGACGATATGGAACAGGTCAAAGCATTTCAATCTATTAGCCTCTTTCTATCAGCGTCACAGACGGCCATGTGGTTGACATACAGTAGAATCAGTCAGATGCTGCTGTCAGACCTACACTATATTTTTGATACCCAAAAATGGTCTGAAAACATAAAGGGAAATACGACTGATGATCACACAGGAGAGAATATTGAGTGTTTCTGCTTTATAAAGCAGGAACTGTATAAAGCAGTAACTATGGGCTAAATATAATTTACAAAAACAGCAGACTGAAAGCTAACAATTCAGTTGAAATTAGCCCACAAGAATGGCTAACGCAGCAACAGTATGTCATCAATATGGCAGCTTGTGAAAGAGCCCCATAAGCCACAGCATATGTAACCCTGCTGAAAGGGCAATAATGTCCTTATGGGTTCTTAGAACAGAATGTCAGCAAAAGCCATTCACAGTAGTCAGAGCTGTGATGATGTTTTACAGCTGGGCTAAAGGTTGAAGGAAGTGTGATGTGTGATGTATGTCCTTGCAGTCCAGTCAGCAGTCATGCCACCTGGCCGAGGTCATGATGACCTGGGACAAGTTAAGCGGTTTTGAAACGGTTTGCAAAGGTTCCCATTCATGCCTTTAGGTGACATAAAATGTGTTGCAACGTTTTGTCATCTTGAACTCAAGACTTATGTATCCTTACTCACATGTTCACATTAGTTCACTGGTGTAAAATGTTCTTTGTAAAATTGAAAATCAACACAAGCTGCCAAATCAGTGTACAATGCAGTGTTTTTTCATATGAATAAAATTCACTTATACATGTGTGGGGCAGAATTTTTATTTAAATTAATAAGCAATAAACTAGTTCATATAAAACAACTATTTACACCCAAAGTATAATAGTAGATGGCATGCTTTATTTCTTAAGGCTGAAAGTATGGCCATGCACTTTTCTGTACTTATAACCAATAAAGACAATCCATTGTCAGATCTGGGTCCAAGATCTGTTCTCATTTTAGAGACAGAGAGAAAAATCCATTGAAAACGTATGTACTGTATGTTTTGAGAAAAAAGGACAACTGAGCATGTTAAAAAGCATGTTTTGGTACGTTGTTAAGTAGTTATCTCATTTAAAGGGATATTCCACTTTTTTATGAAAATTTGTTATTCACCCTCTTCCCTGGGGTCACATTTTGGTCTTGGTGCATGCGCTTTGCTTTTCTGGCAACCCCAATTTTAGATTTAGCTTAGCATATTGTAGGTGCTGGAAAGTAAAGCCAAAGAGTTGCTATCTGGCTATTTTACATTCCAGCGCCTATGCTAAGCTAAAGCTTAAAATTTGGGGGTGGAAAAATCACCACTGGGATCTTTTACCCACATATGTAACTCCAAGTAAGAGGGTGAATAACCACTTTTCATAAAAAGGAGGAATATTCCTTTAAAGCCGTCTTCTTACCCAAGTAATATTTTGGCTGGGGAAGAATGATTTAACAGCTGAGCAGTGCCTTTTCACACTCCTTGGCTCCACATACACTAACAAAGCAAGACTTGATTTATAACTGTACTATAACTAGTATGGTTTATACTAAGAAATAAAAATACAAAGCAGTACATGGCAATATACTTCCTAAAAACAGATGGTCCTTTGCTGTGGTCCCTGTAGCACCAACACTGACACTTCTCTCCATAATGTCATACAAGCACAACCATGATTTTATTAACCATAATGTTATTCCATCCAGAACCATCTATGAATTGTCAATGGCATGTCTTTTTGGCAAATTATAACTCGCTGGATAAATACAAACAGCTCACACTCCTGCTGACAGCCCTTTAACTTCGCTCAAGACATCAGAGCCATAACTGATGCACAAAATGGCGGCTACATGCCATTCAGTTTGACACAAAAAGGAAAAGTGAACCTCAACAACAATTCCATGTCTGTCTCTTTACAGGGCCATGTTAGTAAACACCGCCATGTCTGTCTCCTAACAGCACCATGTCTGTCTCTCAACAGGACAATGTCTGTCTACCAACAGCACCATGTCTGTCTCTCAACAGCAGCATGTCTGTCTCCCAACGGTTCCATGTCTGTCTCTCAACAGGACAATGTCTGTCTACCAACGGCAGCATGTCTGTCTCCCAACGGTTCCATGTCTGTCTCTCAACAGGACAATGTCTGTCAACAGCACCATGTCTCTCTCTCAACAATTCCATGTCTGTCTCTCAACTCAACAGCACCACGCCTGTCAACAGTTCCATTGCTGTCAACAATTCCATGTCTGTCTCTCAACTCTACAGCACCACGCCTGTCAACAGTTCCATTGCTGTCAACAGTTCCATGTCTGTCTCTCTACAGTTCCATGTCCTCCTCCCCAGACTCCTGGACCGCTAGTGAGCCATATCCGGAACCCAAGGCTGGTTCCCCAAAGTCTTTAAGGTGCATCTGCGGAGGCGGCGTGACTGGGGCTCCAACGTTGACGCTGTTGGCGGTGGTTACCGGGGCGCCGGTGGACTGCCTGCTGGCAAACTGCTGCTGCTGTTTACGCTGACGTTGGAGGGAGTCCTTCAGACGGCGTGACAGAGCGTCCTCTGGGGGGCGCCACACCACTAACTGCATACATGAGTGACTCCTATTCAAACACAGGGAGATGAGAGATGACACATCCCTTCCAATAGAGCAATTTCGCACATTATAACATTATTCAAAAATATATCAGGATCTAAAGAACAGTAGCCATTACTCCATCACATATTAAAGTGAATTTATTCTTAGATCAAAATATTTTCAGTATTAAGAGCGGCTCTTTTCCCCAACATGTATGGTGCAATACATTTTACATTGCACATCTTTTTAGAGAAGAAAATCATCTTTTTGTAAAAGAACATGTGACTTGATCGCTGATCCCTGTTAGTTCCACAAGAGACCACAAAGGGACTGTGATCATAAAGATACAGGGTGATTGCCTTTGTAAAAATAGGCTGCTAATATGGTAGGATACAGTCTGCTTCTATTAATGGAAACCTGACTCATTGTGGATTGGTGTTTATACAAGTTGCCCATGGTTCTCTCTTTAACAAGGTGCAGCTGCGGATGTGAGGATAGATAAGTTATCCATTCACAGGAGCAGAATAGAGAGCCTTCGATAGTGTGGAGGGTTAGCCTAGAACTCTAGCGGTACTTGCTCAGTGAGTACATCTAGCTATAAGCCATTCAGACATCGGTGGTGTTTATCTAGATTGTATTCAGACATTGTGGGACCACAATGGAAATAAGCCTTAGGGCTTTTTTGTGTTTTTATCCCTGTCTATCTTTTTAAAATGTATGGTCACTGTTGCCATGCTATGTTTTTTTTTACATCAAATAGACTAAATAAATTCAATCAATCAATCATTGTGGTGTTTAGCCCTATGTGGACAGGGAGTCGTTGGGTGGGCTTAAGGCGACCGCACACTGGTTCCGACACAGTGCTGAGCACACTGCTTCCAACATTCTATTCCATTGTTTTCAATGCAACCCCACACACCAGCGCTGAACCTTTCCACCGACGATTGTGAATTACGATTGAAGTCTATTTTGTCGGAGCCGTCCATTGACATCCAGTGTTATTTCTCATGCTACGGGGCTAGGTTCGTTGCGAAATTGTCGGATTCGAAAGTGCTCCGCAATGCTGTCGGAACCGGTGTGCGGCCGGCTTTAGCGTTGTTTGAATCGACTTGTTTGTTGCTCTGATTGGTTTTAGCCGTCATACCCAAGGGTCTATCGATTGTGGCCAGACTATACATTTTATGTTATAGTGTGGCTTGTCAGGCTAACGGAAGGTTATACTCACACAGACTCAGCCACGTTGTGGGGCAGAATGTCGCCAATGCCCCGCTGCAGCCCAGCCTTCAAGCTGTCGGACAGCACCAACACAGGCCGCCGCTGGGCTGGCTCTACATCCAAGTCCTCTTCTTCATCATCATCCTCTAACGTGATCCTGCACAACAGGGAAAACATGTCAATTGTGGATGTCTGACAATCTAAAGTCACTTTTCTCTATAGAAGCATCCTTTTGATGCGGATGCCAGATCGCCTAGCTTTAAATATAGAATGTTAGTAAACCTTCCTCCCAGATACTTTAAGAGCTATCTACTGTAGTCTCTTGACTGGGCTTTTCAATCGACTGGCTAGGACATTGGTTCTCAAACTGGGGTCCAGGGCTGGACTGGTAGGGAATACCTCAGAGACACTTACACATTAAATACTGTTGGTCTTGTTAGTCTGAATTACAACCTACACTGTATTCATTATGGTCTGTTACTCTTTCTTTATTTATCAATTCAGACAGTGTTCCAAATTACTGAATTCATTTGGATAAGTTACAACACCTTTTACGCCACTACGGGTAAGTGTGACCTTATATCTTTCCTGTGCCTGCTGAGGTGTCCACAACCATGGCAACCTTGACAGGACATTATGTTTGTGTGTGGATGGATGCTAAGGGTAGCCTGACTAATAAGCCAACTGTTGACTCCGTCACAGTCTGGAACAATGCAATTGAAACATGTTTCCGTTTGGATATGACGTATCCTCTCACCTGGCTCTCACTTCCGCATTCAGCAGTAACAGATCGCTAGCTAATTCCAATTTATTTTGACATCGTAGCGGCAATAAGTCCTCAAGATCATGAATGTTAATGTCATGTACCAATTTTGTAAAGGTAATTCGAAAGTAGGGGGGAGAATAACGAACGTGTTCAGGCAAGTTAAGAGACATCGCTCTAAACTGTGTACTGATTGGCTAAACCGTGAGCGAACCAGAGTAGGCGCTCTGGTCCAGACTAGTACGGAGGTAAAATTCATTTTAACGTAAGTACGTAGGATGGCGCTGCCAGGCTATACTAAGGGATGCTGGAAAAGGAATTTGGATTCGACGAGATGAATAAAGCACTATCTTATCTTATCTTATCTTACCTGTCCTCAATCTCTTGCAGTCTTCTCTGTGCAGCTTCCACCTCCATGCAGGACCCATCTGAGTCCGTGGCAGCAGGGAGTGGAGGGGGGGTGCTGGGGACAGCCTGGCCCATGTGCTGGATCCTCGGGTCCGACCCAGGTAGCCCTGGGGTGGGGTCCACGGAGGCCACTGCTGCTGCACCGGAGCTGGGCTGAGCCCACAGTGATTTAGTTTCCTCCACAAGGGCCTCCCCTGACAACCGCCTTCTTTTGGGACTGCAAGCTCTGGGAAGATGAGGATCGGAATCAGATCAGAGACACAAAGAGATCCAAAAGATTTAATTAATGAAAATGCATTTCTCACAGTAACAGCCCAGTACATAGTGTCCAGTTTGAAGAGAGGGAACTCACCTCATATGTATTTCAACAAACAATGTGCATGACTGTATGTTATGCAAATTCATAGTTCTAATGTGCTAAAATACATGTAGGCTGTAGTGCATGGGTTCAAGCCCCAGGTTACACACTCCAAGACCTCGATTACACATGGAATGTAAATCACTAGTTGTAACATGCTGAAATGCAATGCAAGTATTTTGATAAAATGACACAGCTTACTCATCATCTGCTCTTCTCCGATGTTTCCTCATGCAACGCCTCTCCCAGCTCCTGTTCGCACAGCACAAGACAAAACAAACTTACACTCCAGAAGGGAATAATAAGCCTTTTGCCACACCTCAAAGTCATGATGTGCAATCCTAACCTATAAATTGATGATCAGTTATCTATACTATATAACATCATTATAATATCCTACGGCTAGATTATTAATAATTTACTTATGCTGTGGGTGTAAACTTCACCTGGAGTCTGCTCCTGAAAAGTGGCATGTTGTTGAATCCTTTGAGGCAGTCAATTCAGGAATATGACAGTGAGGAGAGAAGGGGGATTGAAAAAACCCCAGTTCACTCCTCGCTGGGCTGGGGTGATGCATCTTCTCGTAGCCTGTTGTAGGCTACAAGGGATGACACTGAAAAACAACCTGTAGCAATCGTAAAGAGGAAAACGTGCTGTTAAGATGTGTCCTCAAACTTTGAATTAGACTCTGCCTGATGTGGTTTCGATTATGGCTTTGCGGTTAGCACACTGACCGACCGAGAATGTCCAGATACAAATTTCACTACAGGTCGTGGCAGTGGTCATGACCTCTAGGGAAATTTAGCCTTTCTACTGTACATACGAATTGCACTTACAGTTAGATCTACATAAAAGCAAACTTTAAGAAAGTAATGAGTTGGTCTATAAGAACACAAGTTATAACTATTGCGTTATTGGGACAGGCACAAGCACAAGGCTAATACAGAGTAGTCTAAGAATAATTTGTCAAAGATATTATTTCTGGTCGGTTAGTGTCATGGCATATTTTTGCCAAATAAGTATCTTGCCTCCTAAGCTTGCCTCCCAGTTAATAACCCCATTTGCTAAGTTGTAAGGCAAGTAATCAGCATGCTAAATTGTATTTAGGTATTGCTAAAACGTTTCTTACCTTTAAAGTCGCAGTTCCTTCAAATCTGAGATTGAATGAAGTGCCACCAGCCTGAAATATGAATGCAAGTTTGCAAAGTGACAAGCTAAGAAACTCTTAAACTGTTTAATGTTAGCCTAACTTGCTAGCTAACAATCTGGCACGCTTAGCTTAGCTTAGCGAATGGTTTCTCAAAGATGGCAGCTATTAGGCCCACATGCCATGTAGTTTGTAATGAGTGAAAACAACAGAAGAATTCTTATTTAGCATCGGTTAGATCAAACGAGCTCAATAACCATATCAACGACCGTTTGCCATATGCGTTTACATTAATGTTACTGTCAGCTACGTTGATCCTGGTCCCGCCCCCTACCGATTTGTTTATCTGTGTGGGACGCAGCTGGTAACAGTGTAGCGCCCTACTTCCACCGAACGCCATGCAATGTAACAAAATGTAACATTTTATGCATAATCTGAGAATGTTAGCCTACCACTGTGTTGGCTGCGTTTCTGATTTTCAAATGCGCATCGTGAATGGCCTTGACACATTTCTGGATCAGTGTAGAATATTCTGGAATTTGTCGTTCCTTTGCAGTGTCCAACTGGCATGGCATCGATGCAATTTTACATGTTATGCAGAATAAAATGCATTTCTTATCCTAAATGTACATTATCAAGCCAGGACCACGCGCAAGAGAGGCTGTAACGGGAAATTGAGGCTAAATCAGTCTCGAAAATTAATTGAGATAACCAAGACTCCAGAAGGAACAAAAGTTACCCTACCCAAACACTTCCAAGCATAGCCTTTACTCTTGAAAATGATCTCGAAATAAGCCTAGATACAGGCAGACATCAAAAGTTTTGAAAAATATCCAGTTAATTCAATGTATGGGCCGTTGTAGCCTGTAGTATATTCAGACTGGAAGTGTAATTTATTTATTTGTGTGGCCTACTTTTACATTCATTAATTTATGTAGATCTCAAAGTGCTGGCTTGGCCCTTAAAAGTGGTTGTCCTTTTACACCCGCCTCCTCAAAAATCAGTCACGTGATTCAACTGAACCATACACGAGGGTCAACAACTTTGTCAGAGTTCTGAATCCCAGTTGTGAAGAGGAAGAGCAGTGGGTTACTACCACAAACAGGTTGGTACAGGAGACAGAGGCTGGTATGAACTATTTTTGATTAATTGATAGACCTGCAATGATTAGTAAGATTAGATTACCATACCATGTAGCCCTACGGTGCTGGATGCTTTCAACATAGAGGCTGCTGCTTAACCTTATTTTCAAATGAGTCTGTGATGTGATTCTATGATGTCGTAACCCATCTCTCTCCGTGTAGGTTAACTACCCAAAATGAATTTCATTTTCTGTATCGTGAGCAGTCTGGTTATTCTGGCAAATGGAAAACCATGTGGTAATTATAAAGTTATATACATTTTCCAGTGGCTGAGTGAATTAATTGGTATTGTGTAATAGCGGGCATTCCCTGGTGATGTCTCTGTGTGCTTTGGCTCTCGCTCTATCTAAAACAACTAGTCTGGGAATGCACATAATTGCAGTAGCATTAGACTTTAGCAAGACACACAGCTCCTGAAATTGTGGACATACTTTGAATAGAATCGAAATCAAGGTGCGTGTGGAATCCATAGATGCCTAATAGTCTTGCCTAGAGAAAGTGTATTGATGAACCAGAGTTCAGGTAGCGTACTGTAAATCTTAGAAATAAATATTTACAGTGTTTAAGAATTAAATCCTCACAAATACCTTGATGCTAAATCCTGTGATTTAATAGAAATCATTTTACTTGTGTAATGAATTGCTTGTTATATGGTAGCACACTACAGTTACATAATTTGTATGCATATGGTTTTGGAAAAAGACACTTTATTCTGTACTTTGTCCTGTCAGGTGTGTTAGTGTGGCATCTTTTGGAGTTTGTTGAGATGGTGCAGTTTTATGAGGTCACTGAGGTTAATGGGTGAACTGCAGCAGTGCTGAGACAGCACAGGAAATGGCCAGAGTTACTGTTAGGGCATGTGCAGTGTAAAGCTGTGTGTGCGATTTGGTCTTTACATTCTTTGGAAATAGACATGGGACCTGAATTTTGATATTTTAACTTTTAATACATTGCTGATGAAGTGGCACACATTCTCTAAAGTTGTCATAATTAAGGGTGTAACATGGGCTTCAATCTTTTTTTACGTGTTTGTGCTAACCATGTACTTACCCCACAGCTCAGGACCACGAGCAGCTTTTGCTCTCCCTCAATAAGCAGCTGCTTCGCTCTGTGGAGGACAAAGACAGCCTCCCCAATCCCAGTGTGCATCTGGCTCTGCGACTCTCCACAACTCACAATCTCAACAAGGAAACTGTCCATCTGAACCACCTGAAGACTACGTTTCATAATGACATTGAGAGGTGGCCAATCCAGTCTTTAAAAAAAAAAAAAAAACATGATAGTGATTACAGTAATTTCCCGTATATAAGCCGCATTGTGTATAAGCCGCAGGACAGTGTTTTATGCAAGTTCAAAAAAACAAAACCATATGAACACCACATTAACTGCCCCCCTGTTTTAACCTCATAGTGGAAGAAATTTTGCAAAATCAATGTATAAGCCGCGGCTAATAATCGGGAAATTACGGTAGCGCAATCATATTTTTTTCTAGCTTGTGTGGATCCCTAGCCTGGTCATAACCAGTCTCTCAGTCTACACTTTGCTTCGTACAAGGGTCTAAAAGATTGGATCAACTCTTGACTGATAGCCTATCATATTCTCGCACTGCATTCTCAAAGTTCGCTGATTGGCCAGAATGAGATGCACCCTATGTAATAATCAAGCCAATGGCTGAAATCCCAGACAAAGTACTGAAGGGAGATGAGAATCAAGCAGAATTGCGTTGGAAGGCAATGGCCAGGCTAGTGGATCCCTGATCTTTTGAGTACTGAAAGGAATTTCCACATTCATGCCAGCATCCTCAGATGTGGTCATTTATATTTTTGGTCCTTTGTAGTTCTCTCAACAAGGGACAAGCAGTGCTGGGCCGCCTTGCTCTTTACACCCTGGCCTTGAAATCCTCCTGCCATGATATCAACAGCCTGACCTTCAATGTCAATCAGAAGAGCGAATCTCTGCTCACACACCTCAAGAAGCAGATGGAGAGTGAGAAGGAACATATTGCATGTAAGAGCAACTACCGGTATCCTGTTTTCTAGTATCGTACCACTGCATTCCACTGTTGTTTTTCTAATTATGATTATTACATTTACAGATAGTCAAAGACCGTTGACCAATTACTACCAGTATTCCCTTGGCATACTGACCTTGTGTTTGAGTGGTGTCCGTGTGAACCCACATGTCAGCAACAAACTCATACATGCCGTGGAGCATGGACTCATCAAGCATGGTGACTCTCTTTGCATTGGTAAGTATGATGTTGCAGCGCTGATATAATTCATGTCAACATGGGTACACAGGGAAATTGACAGAGCACAGAGCTCTTTACAGAAAGGCCCTACTCCTTTTTAGAAGATTTTTCCCAAACACAACAATCAGAAAAATGCTTAAAAACAAACAAACAAACAAACAAACAAACAAACAATAAACATTTCACACAATAATAATATGCAGTATATGTACAGAGTACATATATACATCTGTACAAAGAGTTCTGATGCCAAGTCCAAGTATATTTGCAATAAAAGTACAGAGATATGTTAAGTCTAACTCCAATCGGATTGTTTAGGATTGATTTGTTTTTACTTGACAATAACATTTACATTGCAGTTGGAGAGATTGCTTTGAAATTAATATAAAAACAACTTTTTTTTTACATACATATATTTCTGAAAATGGAGCTGCAGGGTTAGAGGGTTATACACCTGAACTCTTCATACATAAATAAATTTGGTCTCCACATTTATCCAAATTGTGAGTTATATACACTCAGCATACAGTGAAAGACACGGTGATGCAAAGCACACACTAACCCAGAGAAGTAGTCAGACTGTGGTTAGTGGTCAGTGGTTCATTCTTCATTCAATTCATACATGTCCACTGAGCTACATGAGCCTAATTCACTACTTCAGTCTGGTGCCATTGACAGACACTTATGCCATGGCTGGAATGGCCCTGCAGTGCCTGAAGGATGCTGGCTCTCACGTGATGGACGCCTCTCAGCTGGACAAGGCTCTGGCCACCATCAAACAGAAGCTGCTGAACTCCCAGAGAGCTGATGGTCACTTGGGCAATGAGTTCAGCACAGGACTGGCTGTGCAGGTGAGAGCTGATGCAATAAGGTGAATTCAACACTACTTGACTACTACAGTAGGTCTAGATGGTTACAGCTAGCAATTCATTCAGGGTTGAAAGCCTTTTCATATTCTCATTCCATTGGTTACTTTTGGTGTTTTCCACAAAGTAACATGGATACTCCCAGGCTAGCTCTTGTCTTGATAGTCATTTTAGGAGAAATAAATAGCTAAAGATGTCTCCGTCCTTGGTGCATTTTAAAAATCTACGTGTCTGATCTCCTCTCTCAGGCCTTGCTGGCAATGGGCAGTGATGTGCAGGTATGCGCTGCATCCATGGAGGCCATGAGAGCAGACATCAGGAAGGGCACGTACCACAACGCCATGGCCATGTCCCAGACTCTTCCCGCACTGCAGCAGCAATCCTACCTCAGTCTCAAGGGCAAGGAGTGCAGGAGTGAAGACGGTAGGAAATGTTTACTGATAAACAATACCAAACAGTACTACCATGCTAGCCTGACATAGCCCGCCCATAATACGAATGTTCATACGTATCATGGTCTGGGCACGGTCCTCTGGGGTGTGTTTACATCGGTAGAGAGTCTACCGGCCAATAAGCGAAGCTGATTAGACGAGCTGTCCAATCGTTTCAAACCAGAAGTGAATGCCCTCCCCCCCGCAGTATAATCGCGTCAGGTTAAAGAACCTCCAGACCATGAATACGGATGAACAGCAGTATTATGGTCAGGCTATGTCAGGCTACTACCATGCAGCTGCACTACCATGAGTCTTTACATAAATCAGCGGGTACTGGTGGATTATAAGAGTGGATTGATGTTATTAGGTACACCCAGGGGTTCCGGCACCTCAGATAAATGAAGAACATCACCCCATTCTCCTTCTATACATTTTTCTTTGTTTGTGCCGAAACAAAATTTGACAGCTCCCTCCTGCCAAATCCCACTTTAACCACTGGGTATACCATCATTGTATCAGCAGTTCAAGACAGCAAGCATAAGAGCTTCTTATCAGTATCATCATAGGGAGAGGGGAATCTTTTTTCTGATAATGCTGTAAAATTATGTGTTGCTAGAGACTTTCACATTTTTCTTTCAGACACTTTGGTTCTTGATGCTACATCTCCTGTGATAGAGCTCCCCAGCCAGACCAAAATATCTTTGCAGGTGGAGGTAGTGAAGTCTGACAACAAGGCATCTTCATATTCTGTTGAAGTTCCCAAGGGCTCGTCTCTCCTTGAAGCACTGACACTTCTTCAGGGAAATCAGGCTGACTTCAAGTATGTCTGGCATACATTTTGATGATGTGTGCTAGCTAATAAAGAAATAGCCTATCTTACTTCTTCTTGTAGATTAAACATCAAATTCAATAAGCAGAGAGTATCAGGCCCATCATCATTTTTACTGAAAATTACGTACAGTATCACAAAGTATTCAAAATATAAATGGGATTGGGAGCTAGTGTGTTTCACAAATAAACTACCAGGAAGTATTGTAATGCCATTGTAATTAGCTCTTCTGTCTGTTCATCATCTAGGTTTGAGAAGGAGTTGAGCCTATGGGGTCCCTTCCTGAGTTCTGTGAATGGAGAGCAGGCCCGTCAGTCTGATCGTAGATACTGGCACATGTCATCTAATGGCAAGGCTCTAACCCAAGGTGATAATTCCTGCTCAACAATTCCAAGATTACTACAATTTTTGTATTGTGTAGCCTACCCAACTGCTTTTTGTATTTAATTAGATATTGATGAACTCTGAAATTGTCTTCCACAGGTGTTGCAGACTACAAGATTGAGGCAACCCAAAAAATCACCATTAAAAACACTAGTTTTTGAAGCATCTGAAACTACCTGGAAAATTGCTCTATGAATCCATAAAAAAGTTGACAAACAAACTGTGTTCTCTTCTGTTGGGTTCAGTGTCTTTTTATTATTTATTTATTTTTTTTAAATGGAAAAGTACAGTATGTTACATGGCAAACAAGAAATATGGGCAACAAATGTTAGGCCATGCCACAAATTAAGAAACTAAAAAATTCGCCTTTTTACTGTAATTTTACATTCTTGACCTAGCCTACAATCTCTTGCCCTTGACTACAATAAAAATATTGAATCATATCAAGAAAACACTTGCCAATCACGAATCACCGCCTGTTGACCAATGTGGCTGAGAGCAGATTCAGCATACAGGGAGAAACGAAACCAGCAAGAAAGGGAGTGGAGTCAACATCAGATGTTTTGGTCTGGTGTACACTGCACGAGCGCCGCTGCCAATTTCTGGATTTCCGACCAGCTTTTGAACACAGGAGCAGCTTGAACCACCACTGAAGGATGTGGACGAATGTCTTGACCTACATAGCGTTCCCTCGTAACTTATAATATACATCGTTTCTGCAATAGGCTACTAATTGTGAGGAGTGAGACAATCCTATTCATCGGAAATAACTTCCAAGTCTTTGGCTTGGTGATATCAACAAGGTGATCATTCGTACTGGTAAAGACAACCAAGAATTTAGCTAGCAGGCTAGCTAACTGGGCTGAAGTATTTCCTGGGTTGACTTTTTAGCTTCCTACCGAGCTTCTTCTTGTTGTTTAAACACATGTTTAAACAGACTTCCTCGTATGTACGTCAACAAGTAACTTTAAGCGAAATGTGAGGAAGAACATGTTGTAGTCTTAATTTCTGACACTGTTTTAAACTGGTAAGGACAAACTAGCTGGCTTGAAGCTAGATAGCATAGCCAGTGTAGCATTTAGATAGGTGATAGCAGTTGTTTGTTATTATAACGTTGCACCTAGCTAACGTTACCCATATTTATTACATTGTTATTCAGTATCATAAGCTTGGTTCGCGGAAATTGTAGAGTAATCTTCATTGCGACTAGACTCTACAAAATATTTGTGATCCATAATGTCAGAATTTAAATAGCCGGTAGGTAGCTGGCTTGGACCACTTGCTCGTAACGCTAACGTTGGATAATGTTGGAACTAATGGAAAACTCATGTTGTTTGGAAGTGACTATCTGAAAACAAACAGTTTCAGATGACTGTGAAATGTGGCAATGGTATAAGAGATAACAACACACGGCTTAGGTTTAGGTTGGGTTTGTTTATCAGGATAAACTGTAACCCTAGTGTTGTCTGATTAGCGTTAACATAGTAACGCTGTGTTCGGCTATTTGTTGACGCTGAAGTCACTTTTCGTCAGCGTTTGAAACTTGTTGCATTTCTATTGATCTTTTTTTTTTTCAGGCAATGGCAGATGAAAATACGCAGTTTTGTGGGAACTGGTAAGGAGTTGTTGGATATAAATAAACATCCTAGTTTAATTTCAGTTTCAGTTCCCATTACTTTTGACATCTAACTTTCGTTCATCATCTGCCTGAACTTTCAAGTTTTTCTTGCTGTGAATCTGATCTCTGTGCATGGATGTTTTCCCTACAGCAAGCACGACATACCAGAAGCCAACTTCACCACACACGAGATCCACTGTCGCAGAAATATTGCCCTTTGCGATGTATGTCAGGAACCTGTCCCTAGAGCAGATCTGCCGCAGCACAGAGAACAGGAGCATGCTCAGGTAAGACTGTCAATCTCGTTTTTGAAATTCCAAGATCATGATTAAGTGATAATCCTGGGCAAGCTCAACATTATTAGTAGCCTAAGTATATCTTATAATAGAAGTATTTCATGACTATGTTATTTCTCTTTTAGGTGCCATGCAAATGTGGGTTGAAAGTGGAGAAGAGGCTAATGGAGACTCATCAGGTGACCATTTAAGAATTTCTAAGACCAGTGTTTTGAAGAAAGTCCCATGATGTAATTTTGGATTCATTCATTACATCAAGTATGGAAATGAAGCCATAGTAGGAAGATGAAACACATTTGCTGGGCCAGAACAGGCATTTGAACTGATTGATTACAATGGAAAGTAATGCAGTGTTTCTATCAGAACTTTAGCTAAGTTTAGTCAAAGTCTTTCTAAAGTCTCTGGTTTAGGTAAGGCGGTAAGACTAGACACATGCCACCTGGAATACGTTCCCTGATTTGAATCGCAAACGCAATTTCATTTTTTGACTACTAATGACGAGCCAATTTTCTGTGGTAAACAGAAAGTTGTTATGTATGTCTTGGTGAGAGTAGAGTGATATTTTGTCGCAATATTGTGTCTGAGGTTCATGTGTACTCCATTGTGTATCACCACATGCTTGGTTTCATTTACATTACTATGCATTGCATGCATAATTTGGATGATGGTACAAAAATGGCAGTGGTCATTTTCATCCTTTTATTCTTCCATTCTCACTCATTTTTATATCCTCTATAGACCTCAGAGTGCTCCCAGCGCATGGTACCATGTCAGTACTGCAACCTGGAGTTGGCCTTCATCCAGGCTGGGGATCACGAGGACTACTGCGGTACCCGCACCGAGCCCTGCCCTGTCTGCAAGTGCAACGTGATGCTGCGGGAGAGAGACATCCACCCGGCCCTGTGCGGGAGTCTCACCCCTCCCCAGGAGAGGAGCAGCTCCACCTGGGCAGCCGAAGCCCAGTCTCCCGGCGCCTGGTTTGAGGCCCACTCCATCCACAACCTACTGCGCGCCCAGGAGCGGCTCCACAACAACAACAATGTTGGTGGCCCGACAGACTGCAGAGCACCACCTCGGCCCATAGAGGGCAGATTACACAACAGCACC
Source organism: Sardinella longiceps (assembly GCA_027497455.2). Taxonomy (NCBI): domain Eukaryota; kingdom Metazoa; phylum Chordata; class Actinopteri; order Clupeiformes; family Clupeidae; genus Sardinella; species Sardinella longiceps. The sequence goes on along the minus strand of JAODXP020000019.1, from coordinate 7,122,780 downwards.
CGAGGGACAGTGGGATTGAGGACCAGGAGGAACACTGCGCCCAGGAACAATGAGTTCAGCCGCTGTAAGTTCAACTCCAATAGACTTATTTCATATCACAAGTAGTAGCACTTGCCCTTTCTAGGCACTCAGGTGTCAAGTCCAAGGAAAGATATTGTATGAAAACCTTTTATTTTCACATTGCGGTAAAGGACTTACCCCATGTGAAAATAAATGGTTTTTATACAATATTTTTCCTTGGACTCAACGCCTGAGTGCCTAGAGAGGGCAAGTGCCACAATTTGAATAAGTAATCCTTTTTTGAGGACTGACTCTAAAAGCACCAGCGTACTATCTGGAGGATGCCACGCAAATCACAGAGAGCACTCGGCCCCTTCGTTTCTTTAAGACTTATTTCATACCTTAACATTACGACATTCAATGACAAAGAGTGGTGGTAAACTGAACACTCATATCATTGAAATGCATCTCTGACTTTAATTAATGGGTAATAACATTTAAAATATATACAGTATAAATTCACATTCTTTCAAATAATGCACATGGGAAGCCCATTAATTGGGAAGACCCAAAGACTCTTTAGAGCTGTTAGAATAATTTACATTTATGCATTTAGCAGACGCTTTTATCCAAAGCGACTTACAAAAGAGGGATAACAATCAAACTGCAACACAATACAAGTAAGTGCCTACTAGGAGTGCCATTTGCTAATAGGAGAGCAAGTGCAAGAGTTTAGAAGTGCTTGGTCAGTGTATTCCAAGTAGCCTAATTTAATTTAATAATCAGTTTTCATGATCTACACAAACACAATCTAACATGGTACCTCTTCGGGACTTCAATAATAGAATGTTCAGTTTACAACCACCTATTGTCATAGAATGTGGAAATGTTAAGGTGTGAAATAGTGTAGGTCCATGGATGGTCACTCGGTCCATGGATGGACCTCTCCATGGATGCGACCTTCTCAGGAGGTCTGCGCTCTCTGAGCGCTTTTCTAGTTCTTTACTGGTTCCTCCAGTTGGGCCTGGTTCTCACCAACCGTATTTCTGTAGGCGGTGATGCTTGATACAGAATATAACATTCTCAGGTGTAAGTTAGGTCATTTCATCGTTTAAAAGAAGATGTTTTTAAAGTAGGTGATTCTAAACCGGTTTCTGATGAGCTTGTACAAAAAAATTCTCAGTTTTAGTACATCTAGAAGATGTAAGTATACCCTAAAATGGTTTCTGATGGCATGTATAATGAGATTAAGGTGCAGTCAAGACATGACTCAATCAGAATAAGGATAAATAGAATAGAATGAATAGTGTGTCACTCTCATGTACGTATGAATGTGCTGAGCAGATGCTGAAGGACCAAGGCAAGGAAACCCCAGCTTCCTTTGGAATCTCCCTTCATGAGTTGGTGTGAAGTTTTGTGAACAGACACATTTGTTTCTATTTCAGTGCTGGACCAGGAAGCTGAGCTGGGGAACAACAACAACAGTCTGCTGTGGCCTCCGGGCCAGTTTCCCGGCGATGACACCTCCAGCCTAGACTACCTGCTGGCCCTCAGTCTGGACGACATGGACAGCCAGGAGGGCGTGTGGACGGACGTTTGGGACCACCAGTTTGGACGGACACCTGACCACAGCTCCAGCCAGACACAAACTAACAACAACTTCTGTAATAGTGTGGCTTCTAGAACAACGGCACACCACGGTTCTTCTGGTCAGTATCTGTGACAGCATTTATGCCCCCCCCCCTCCCCCAAACAGTCATTTTTAGGCTTACTGTACGTTCAGACCGCCAGCGATAAATTGCCAAGAGTCGCCGAAGACTCCCAGGAAACATCGCTTGAGCACAGCAATCAAAACGGCAAATTTGCCCATGACGTTAGCATTCAACCGTTCAATCCTGCTTCTCTATTGGCATCTCACCAGTAAATCGACATTCTGATAGGTAATCGCCCAACCGCATCATAGCTCATTACATAAAGTTAACCGAAGTTTAACTTGATTTTATCGCCGAAATCGCCCAAGTTTCGTCGCCCAAGTCGCCTGCCACTTTTGTCGCCGAAATCGCCTGTCTCCATACAAAGTCAATTACTTCCGTCGCCCATGTCGCCTGAATCGGTGTCGGTCTGAACGCACAGTTACTGTATGTACGTACTGATAATTTCTTAATATCTAATAAAAGTTTGCTTTAGTTGCTCTAAACACTAATAATTTTTGTGGTAAATGGCTTCTCTCTTTTTGCTTTCATCTTTTAGAGATTATGCTTCCCTGTGAGTTCTGTGAGGAGTTGTTTCCAGAAGAGGACCTGATTCTTCACCAGGTTAGACAACTCTCTCTCAGGTCGCACACACAGACTGCACATTGATCCAAAGATAGGAAACTGACTTGTCCTTTCTTACACTGTATGCTGTACGCCAGTGATTTGCTTTCTGAAAACAAAGTGCAGTGTCATTCACTCATTGCATTTGCGTTGGTTCATTGTGGAGTTGGCTGGATTACTAAATGTTTAACCAGTGCCGAGTCGGGCAACTCAAAATGCGATCAGTGTCTGGGGTGAGCTGTGTGAAGTTGGCCCCCCCTCAAACCCAAAATGCTGAAATAACACTGCAGTTCGTTTGTGCTGCGTTTGTGCTGGTTTGTGCTGCAAATATTTTCGTTTGTGCTATTAACGCTTTTGAGTAATTTAAAAATACATTTTCGGACATGTGACGTCACGCAGCCCCCCTCCACGTCCAAATCACTCCAAACCACTCCAAACAGTCTCTATCGGGACATGCCTGAGGCTGCCCACCCTCCTCAAACCCAAAATGCAGAAAAACCACTATTCGTTTGTATTGAAAATGTGTTTGTAAATTACTCAAAAACGTTAATAGCACAAACGAAAATATTTGCAGCACAAACCAGCACAAACGAACTGCAGTGTTATTTCAGCATTTTGGGTTTGAGGGGGGGCCAACTTCACACAGGGTCTGGAGCGCAGTAAACGCGGTCAGGTCATGAACAGAGAATGGAAATCTGACTCCGGTTACCTCCCTTATTATGAGATGGTTCTGGATATGTAGGAAATGTATCCAGACAGATTTGCTACAGGCTACCACTCACACTAAGCCACTACCCTCCTCCCACTTCCTTCCCTTCACTTTGTTCCACTCAATGGCCATTGTCCACGGACCTGCAAGGAAATGTTTTTCACTAGCTGCTTCTATGGCCTTTTGTATACTTCCATCATCCACCTTTAGAACGTATTTGTTATTTATTTATTTTTCCCAGAGTCAGAGGGATTTATTTGCAGGCTCTGATGGTTTTAAAAGTAAATAAGCCCATAGTACAAGAAATATACACTTCAGAATCAGGTAGTCTAAATAATAAATAATTGCAATAAATAGACTCAGACATTAAAATAAACAAACTGTGGCAAATTACATTACCTGTTGCTAACGCTAAGATCTCCCATCCCCTCTTTTTCCCTCTTTCTACAGACTGGTTGTAGCCCTGCTTCGGCCATTGCATCTTTCAGCAAACAACCCCCGTCTCTCCCTTACGAGAGCAACACAGGTCAGGGTGTTGGTGGCGGCGGTGTGTTGAATATCCCAGACACTCCTCCGAGTCCACCCACCCTCCCTCGCGCCGTCTCCCCGCTCTACTGCAGTCCACCCTCCAGCCCCTTAGAGGGCGATGTGCTCATTCCGTGCGAGTTCTGTGGCGTCACACTGGAGGAAAGTGTTGTCTTTCACCACCAGGTAATATATTTATCTCCCCCTTGCAAAAAATGAAAATTAAAGATCTAAAATGGTAGAAGTGCCGAGCAAGATCTGTCATGTTCATGGAGGCAAAGTGGCGATCGGTTCTGATCTGCAGAAATGGGTGTGTTGTTGACGTGCTTGGATGTAGTAGAGAGCAGAGTCGCTCAGCTGGATTGTGCACACTCAATGCATATCTGAAATTCAGTTGATTTTTCTGGAAGTGAAAGTCCTACTATCTGTACATTTTCCTGAAATGGTCAGGATGGTTTGGAGATTATAATACTGTCTCCAAAATATACATCCATTGAACATACTTAAGTACGACTTCTCAATAATCTGTGAAATTCTAGGATTCTGCCATAATCTGATTGTGTCGACAATGTATTAGACATTAATGTGAACGCTGAGATTTAGTAATCTTCTTATGTATTGGAAAAAAGCAAAGATGAACAGTTGGTGTGAGATGTTACTGGATATGTACTTTGACACTGTTTGAAAGCTGTTGGTTACACACGTCTTAAAATATTTTCTGCTCAGCTTTTGGCATTAGCCATGCTGTTTCTATTTACTGTATTTCCAGCAAAATTGTTTCACATGGGCCATGTTGCATGGCTCATACTGTTTCATGTCTTGAAATATTTTGCAGATTTTGACACAAGCCATGTTTTGATTGCACTTGTATTTGCCACTAGGATAAATGTGACTTCCGGCCACAAACGGCTTTCCCAGTGGAAAAGGTGTCAGCCCAGAAACCTCTGTTCCCACCCAAAGAAGCAGCAAGGAACTCTCCTGAACGCCTGCGGAGGCTAAGGCACCAGGGTACGCCCTCTCAGCCATCATATTTCTAGCCAGCTCATCCTGCTACCCACCTCTTATAGTCACAGAGGCAGGGCCGCTTCTAGGCATAGACCCAAGGTGGCCAACCCGTTGCTCGGGAGCCGCATGCGGCTCTTTGCCCGGAGTCATGTGGCCTACATTCATGTCCAAGTTTGTGTTTGTGTGTGTTAACTTCCCTTACGTTTAATACAGTGATGGTGCGTGTGTGTGTGTGTGTGTGTCAAAAGGATGGGTAACGTAGTAGTAGTAGTAACACAGGTTCATGTACCGATGTGGCTCTTTGCTGTAACATAGTCAAGAGAGCGGCCCTTGGTCTCCGACTGGTTAGCCACCCCTGGCATAGACGAACTAGGTGATCGCCTAAGGCACCAAATATCAAGGGGGCATCGCCATACATTTATTACTATTTTCTTCAGTTTTTCACTTATATTTCTAGAAAAGAGGGTCAAAACTCAAATCTGGCCCGCTATGTACCACTCCATAAACACAGATGAGGCACTGCCATCCCCTTATGTTGTCACCCAATTTTACCTCATTAGTATAGGTACACTTTGTCTGAGGTTTCGTGGTTAGGGGTCTAACAATAACCTCATTACTCAACTTACCGAGGCTGGGTTTGATGCTTATGATGTTGTTGTTGTTGTTGTTGTTTATGTTTACTTTCTTTGCTCATCTTTCTTTTTTTTTAGTTTCGTTTTGTTTTGTTTTTTCTGTTGTGGATCCTACAACTGTACTTCTCTGTTGCCTGTTTCCAGCGGACCCTGAGGAGGATCTACTGGGCCAGGCCTCGCTGGGATGGTCTAGGACAGGGGCGTCCCCCAGGGAACCCTGGAAAACCTCTCCTCCGTTCGGCCTGCTCCCCCACGGCAAAAACACTAACTCGGACCTTCAGGGAAAGAACAAGCTCCACCGCGGGGGAAGCGACACAAATGCCGGCTCGGCTGCAAACTACAGCCCCACTGCCAGCCCTACGACAGCTCCTGGGTAAATGCCAACTGGAATATGACAAAAAACTTCCCGAATATCCCAAAAAACTTCCCAAATGTTTGTGAGGAGCCTCTTGTGTCTATGCTTATATTGTTTTTGTGTCTGAATATGTAGCCATCCATTCAGAGGAAGGTCAGAAGGACGCAGAAGTCAGCGAAACACAGGAGCTACCAAGGTACTACATTAATTCGTCATACGTCATTTAAAGCAGTTATTGCATTAGCAATATACTGCAGTTGTAATTTCTTTGGTTAGTTATACATTGGTGATCACTCGGAAATTTCCTTCCTTTTTTTTTTTTTTTTTTTTTGTCAAAAGGCAACACAGCGAACAAGACATGTCTTGTTGATGTAATGTTAGATATGATTATATTGAAAAAAAAATATTTAAAAAGGAACAGGGAAAATATTTAAGTTATATCAAACTTTTATACATTTTTTTTTGTCTCACTTTGTTATACAGTTGTGAAGTCATGTTATGTACATTCATATACTGTATTTGAATGACCACTTCATGTATTCCACCAGGCATCCAAGAAACAGAATGTGGACAAAGAAGAGTCTTGAGTTGTGAGAGAGAAAACTACATCATCATCATAAGCTCTTTGCACTGACTGCAGGGGGCTAAACTCTATTTGTGTGCGTGTTTATCTTATAGGGAACAACAGTGATTTTGCAAAAAATATGCCTCTTGTTGCTTGTTAAGAAATACACTAATGCGTCGAAAGCTTTTCAGAATGAATTTGACCAGTCATGAGGAGAGTGAGTGAGTAATTGAAAGCTGCATTATATATAATATAATATAGGGATATGGTCAGATAAACTTTAAATGCTATCGAAGTATTTTGTTTCTCAATCTGCAACAAGTTGCATTATTTTGGAGAATCCTTTGCACTCTCCTTTTGATGAATGTAAGACTTAGGTGGCTTCTGACCAATGTACTGCTTTTCTTGCACTACATACGTGTCTACATTATTTCTAAGTTTAAATAATGTATATCTTTTATCCTTTTTATACTTTCTTCTTTTTAAAAGTAAGTTCTTCGTTCAACAATATATGGAAGGAATAATTTAAGTTTTGTATTATAAAATATGTATGTGTTTAAAGTTTAAATAAATACAAATAGTGTTGTTCTCCATAAGGCAACATGGGGCCTGATATTAGGGTGAGTTAATAAACAAGCCACAGCATCTACAGTATACATCTCTCTCTCTCTCTCTCTCTCTCTCTCTCTCTCTCTCTCTCTCTCTCTCTCTCTCTCTCTCTCTTTGTAAGGTGAATCTGAGACTTTCCAGACCTGTTTTGATTAGTTTGGCAAATTACAAGTAGTTGTGCAAAATTCTGGGAGAGAAATATCTGTAAAAGCTGTTTAGCGCTGTTAAAAAAGACTTACAGTAACAACTGCCTGTTTACGCAGCCCCCTCCCCCAAAGAACAGGGTCCAAAGCATATTTGTGATGTAACCAGAAATCCTCATGCATTAAATCATGTTCTCTTTTGTGAAAAAAAAACAACAGCTATAATCTGAATAAAGACTCTTCTGTCTGTTAAACTCACCTGAGGTCATAGGTCTCTGTTGATTATAAACATACAGAATATAAACAGAAATGTCACCTGTGTTTCTCATCCCACATGCTTTCTCAGTCTGTCAGAAATTGCAGTCTAAAGAACATGCCTATACGATCATAGGGAATCAACTGTGTATTTGCCAACATTGTGAATGGGTCTCTGGCATTTTCTACTCTGGCCTGACTTGGTTAGAGAGTGAAACTTTGCTTGTAGTAGTGACTAGTGACAAAACAGTAGAGGAAAGCGAGAGAAGTCACGTTGCCTTTTGTGCTTAGGCTACCATGTCAATAACTGCTCACACACTGCTGGGTTTGTCACAGGGGTGAAGCTAAGTAGGTCACAAAGCATAGGGTTATTACAAAGTGAACACTGGTGGTCTGTAATGGAAATCTTCACATAATCAAAACATAAAATTAGTTTTTGTTCTTTATAATTTCCCATCTTGTTTTATTTTCCTTTTCGATTTGTAAAATTAATGCAATGTTTGTAAATGTCACATGTTAGTATTGATGGGACTGTTAATGATTGGTGTGAGTGTTGTCTACAAACCTAAAAGCAGTGTAAAGGTTGTTGACTGATCAAACTTGGGACTAGTTCATATATGCAGTAGCAGAGACTTTGGATACAGAAACACCAGGAGCTCATTTGGAGGGTGAGTGCATCTTTCTCCATATGCATTTAGAATCAAATTATTTTTAAAGAATAGCATACTGCATACATGGTACAACAAATATATAGAATGGAAAGGAAGGGATACAGTTGATTGTAGAATAAAATGAATAATCAGTGTAAAATTATTTTATTTCAATATGGGTGGAAATCTAAAATCTGAGAGGGAAAGCAAGATTATGACTAAGTACTTTTATGATGGGGTATTTATACTGATCCTGGCTACTTTTCCTAAGCTATGACCCTGTTACAAGGAGGGGAGATGCAATTTGCATTTTTTTGGATTATTTGCAGAATCTGCTTTCTCATTTCACATCTTCTTTTATAAGTAATGCTACTATAAACTGACGTTAAAGGTGAAATATAAGTTCCTGCATGGTTTCAGAGTCAAGTCGTAGGCATCTCCCCTTGATTCGCTAGCTGCCTGCCTCTGAATACATAGAAAAAAATCCAACACAGGGTCTTCAATCGTCTAACAAAATCAAATGAATAACAATAAAATAACATAAAAATGTGTCACCCCATTCCAGCCAATCACTGACGTCGTAAATTTACTCCCATCCTTCCCCTAACCATCTTTGGCTGGAATGTGATTTGTTATGTTTAGGTGCACAGCCTGTGCCCACGTGTTTGTTTGACATTTACATCCCCTGTGTTGTCTCCCAAGACTGGATTTTTTTCACAGTGTATTCAGGGGTCAGGCAGCTCTCTGATAAAGAGGAGGTGCCCATGTTCACTCTGAAATTATGCAGGAATTTTACCTTTAATTCAACCTACTTCGCGTTTCATACATATAGTAGATGTGGATAATGCAAATTGATCTAAAACACTGTCCATACTTTGTGACTATTTTATAGATAAACCATGAGGAGGACAATCCTGTGTTTGCTGATCACCCTCGTGGCCCTCTCCTGCTGCGGGGGTGAGAAAGATGAGGAAGATGGGGCTGGATGTGGACGAGGGAAACATGGGCATGGAGATGGACATGGGCGCGGACACGGGCATGGGCACGGGCATGGTCACGGGCACGGGCACGGATATGGCCGTGATGATGGGCATGAACGTGGGCGTGGGCGTGGGTATGGACGTGATGATGGGCATGAACGTGGGCATGGCCATGGACACGGGCGTGGACGAGGGCATGGGCACGGTAGAGGGCGTGGGCACAGTCATGGACATGGACATGAACATGGACACGGATCGTGCAACAGTACTGTTATGGAACTGGCTCGCCCAAACAGCAACTTTGCTTTCCGTATGTATAAGCAGATTGTGTCCAATCCTGAGTATCAGAACAAGAACATCTTTTTTTCTCCTCTGAGTTTGTCGGTGGCTTTAGCGGCACTGAGTCTTGGGGCCAGAGATGAAACCTATGATGCCCTTTTCAATGGCCTGGCACTCAACGAGTCGGACGTCACAGAGGATGGGGTGCATGAAGGTTTTAGGGATATCCTGCAGAACCTGAATGAGCAGAAAGATATCGACCTGAATGCAGGAAGTGCCTTATTCATGAGTGATGCCTTCAAGCCGAAAGAAGAATTCCTGAATGATATGAAGACTTTTTACCTCGCTGATGGCTTCACAACTGATTTCACCAAGACGACAGAGGCTACTAAAATGATCAATGATTATGTAAACAATAAGACAAATGGGAAAATCAGCAACTTGGTGGACCAGCTGGATCAAGCAACTGTAATGTACCTTGTTAGCTATATATATTTTAAGGGTATGAGTATCTTTCTTTCGTTTTATAAGTACAATGACTATAATAAATTTTGCTATTCTGTTTTCTAACTATTTTATTTAAAGCTACAATCCATTTACATTAACATTGTTTATTTGTAGGTAAATGGGAGTTCCCTTTTGATCCTGAAAGCACCAAAGATGGCTTATTTAAAGTGGATGATGCAACAAGTGTACCTGTGAAGATGATGACAGAGAAACGTCAATATAACGTGTATCATGACAAGGATGCGTCCACCACGGTTCTACAGCTTCCTTACACCAAATCAGTCTCCATGATGCTTCTACTTCCTGATAAAGATGTGAGCAGTTTGGAAGATGTGGTATGCCCACAACATGTAGCAAAATGGCAAAGATGGATGAAAGAAAGGTAAATTGTCACATTAATCTCTAAGAGCCTGAATGATTCTTTATTAACATACTGTAGGTCTAGGACGGTTCTAATTCGGAATGTTAAGTGAAAGTTCTTTTCAGCGTTCTTTTCCTTTCGAAAAGCACATTGAAAATGGAATTTAAAATTGGAATGGAAATGTAGATTGAAAAAGAAATGGAAAACTGGATTGAAAATTGAATTTAAAATTGGAATTGAAATGTATATTGAAAAAGAAATGGAAAACTGGATTTCAATGTCTTTTTAAATCTCCTTTTTAAACTTTAATTTAGCTTTTGAGGAAAATCTCGCTTTGTAAATGACAAATTATATATTTCTTTTCGTGACACTCCTGGTCCTCCATCTACTAGCTTTGATTGCAAAATTGCATTCATCATTATTTTTTTTTTTTTCTCTTTCATGTTTTTTTTTTCCGCAAGCATTTGTGTGTTTGTTTTTTGGTCTGTTTGTCTATGTGCAAAATAGCTTGAGGTTTTCAAATAACGTGGGTATTAGGACAACAAACTGATGATTAAATTGTGGAAGTGATCAGCAATCTGGAACACCATCTGGGAATTTCAGTGACCCTATTGCTTAGGCAGAGGTCTGCACTCTCCCAAGTGTTTTTCTATTTTGTAATTGGACTTTTTTGGTTATTGTTGTATAGTCAAGTATATTTATGGTCAAACCTGTGCACAAGAATCAGGAAAGGAGGCCGCACTATGCATATGCACCTTTTATTCACACAGACGCGTTTCGGCGTTCTGCCTTCCTCAGAACGCCGAAACACGTCTGTGTGAATAAAAGGTGTATATGCATAGTGTGGCCTCCTTTCTTGATTCTTGACTGCATAAATGCTGGGCCAGCACACATAAAGACTCTTGAGTGAAGCCTGCTCCCATCCTTCCAAAACCTGTGCACAACTAGATATTTACTGTAGGCTATTTACTTGTACTTCACGTAAAAGACAATGACACAGATTTAACCATTTCCTTCTTCATTCTAGGGAAGTCAAAGTGTCTTTTCCAAAGTTATCCCTTGAAACATCATACTCCCTCAGAAACCTACTGAGTGACATGGGGATGTCAGACATATTCAGCTACAGTGCCAACTTTAGTGGCATTGCCGATACCTCTGTTTATGTGTCTGAGGTAAATACGTTTTCTTAACCAAACTGAACTGACAGATTGCTGTGCTGATTTCTAATGTTATTCTTTTTGTGAACCTGATGATCTACTTGATCAGTGTTAAAGGTTTTAGATTGAATTATATTGAATTTCTTTGAATTGAACTTGAACATGATTAGGTGGCTAATCAGGTGTCCCTCATCTCTTTAAGGTCATACAGAAAGCCACTCTTGATGTTGATGAAGCCGGGTCTACAGCAAGTGCAGCAACAGGAGTGGCTATCATGCCTTTGTCATACAGACCAGTTGATGAAATCATATTTGATCGTCCATTTATGGTTTTGATTACAAACCGTGACACAAGGAGCATCTTGTTTTTGGGGAAGGTAGTCGACCCAACAAAAAAATAAGAATGTATGCAATGTGTTTTTAAAAATAGGATAGCCTTATAGCCTATAGTTTTTTTTATATAGCTGTGTGGAACAAAGCTTTACATGAACAACTTTAAATCAGAAAGAAAATGTTCAAAATATATTTTAGCCTTACTTTTGTTTTATTAATACTACAAATTGCCTCCGTAGGTTTTGCGCTTTAGCTGTTTTATTTACAAGGATAAAAGGATGTACTTGAATAGCCTATTTGCAAACTATGAGTTATTTTTGCCCTCACTAATTTTCTCCCCCAAATAATAAAAAAAATGTCAGATTTCTGGTCTGGGTGTCCTTCATATTAAGCTTCCTAAACACCCCACAATAACATCAATTACTGACAATAACTTGTATCAATTGGTGAGTCAATATTTACAACAGACAAATTGACAAAACGTTGAATGATGTTGCAGAAATCAACATGCTTGCCATTCCAGGTGTTGGATTGCTTATGCCTGCAGAATTCCACTGGGTTGTTTGTCCCCTTACAAATAGACTTTCACAGTGATATCTGCAAAACATAATCATAAGCCGGCCCCTGGTTCCTTACTTAAAAAATAAGAAATATATTTATGAAATTTATCTGTTTATTTACTTTACTTTTTAGAATATTTTGTTAAAAATACACATTTGCCCTAGTTTTTGCTTTTTTGGAGACGAATAATATATCTTTATAATTGCCCATATATGCTTTGTAAGCCCATCCTCTGGGTAGGCCTTTAGCCCAAGGCTATGCGACTAATTTTTCTCTCACAAAAAAAATAAATAATAATTTTTAGTCTCAGTGAGTTCTTCATAAACCTCTGTTGTAGGCCTACCTGCAATAGTTACAAAAAAGCTTAATGACTGGATCTTGTGTCAATTATTTCAGTCCACTTAGTTTACACAACAAAAAGTTGATCGATTATGCGGAAATCCATCAAGGTGCTTGCGCCAGGCGTGCTTTTTCGATTGCTTATGCCTGTGGAATTCCACTGGACAGAGGTGGTTGGGTTTGAAGCCATGGCTGAAAACACGGGGGGAAAAGATAACGTTAAAGAAGTATATAATTATCGAGAGCGAGTAAAATGTTCACCCGAAGAAGAAACAAGACTCGAAAGACAGCACTTCTGGAAAGTTATCGATGCATTTAGATATTACAGGTATTGTCGTTCGCGGTACTTACAATCTAACCTCGTTTGCTAACTTGACGACTAGCAAGCAAGCACAATTAACGTTAGCGCGAGAGAAACATGGGATAATAACAAGTAAAAAGGATCAGCAAAGTATGAGGACGTTTAGTGTAGCCTGTGACATTGACGGGAAGATAGATCAACTTGGTTCATTCGGCTGGCTGCAGGACGACATCCAAAACGGGCAGCTCGCTCGCACTTAGGTGCCGATAGCAAAATTATGGCTGATTGCTGATTAGATAACGTTAACGCAAATATGTCTTTCCATCATGAGTTGTAACGTTAATCACATAGAACGTTAGGAGACATGCAGTGTATTTTGAATTGGCAAACTTGGACTTAAACTATCTAGAAATGATCAAGCGAGCCTTACTTTTGACACTAACGTTAACGTTACTCGAAAGCAGTTGCGTGGATATGCCATCTATCATCAACCTGCGATCGTTAGCAGGACAGTTGAACAAATCAGAGATTGCTTAGTGATGGTTTAGCTTGTGATGGACTGTAGAGTGTAGACCATTTTGGGAGCTGGCTAGTTTAACAGACAAACGATTAAAACTTTGACTTGTACAGCTCTTTTCAGGTTCTAACGTTATGTTACAACGTGACTTGACAAGTGACTTGCACCCACCTACACAGATGTGTAGGTATAAGGGCATATCGCAATCTATTTTCTGAACAGTCTCTTGTGAGTCAGTGAAGTGAGTCATTGTTGAATTTAGAGTAGCCTACTGTGAAATCCTACCCACAGCAGGAGAGGTCATAGACTTGTGGGAGTATTGTGTTTCGATTGTTATAGGAGCCTAGGTATGGCCATTATGATTTGTATGATTGTTGCACACACACACACACACTCAAATGAGATCTTTCAGGATGAAACTTTTTTTGTTTTCACATCACTGCGCCATAACCAGCATAACAGAACCTAATGGTAATAATATCCATTATTAAAATCCCATATTGTCTTTAAAGTCATTGACAAATTAATTAACTGTCAATATACTGAAGATGTCTAGTAACGTTACATCTTCAAGTCAAGTCACTTTTATATATATAGCATATTTCATACAACATAGTTCATTCAAAGTGCTTTAAATAAATAATTAAATAAATAATGTAAACAAAAACTGTAAACAATAAACAGCCACTGCTGGTAGAATCATATGCTGACCAGTGCCAAGGTCTTAGTGCATTAAGGCAAAAACATAAAGAAAGAAGTCTAAATAATTCAGTACTAGTAGGGAGAGTAATGATGATGGTTTAAGTACACTAAAAATTGTGCTGTGTTGTGTTGTAGGTTGAGTGCATAATTGTTACATCCCCAGTAATATTAATGTTTGTAACATGCAATGGCAGTAATAAATACTGTTTTTAAACGAACGCACTATAATGACTAAGAGTGAACTATATAAATAATTAATTTAAATAAATGTAAACTGTTAGGTGTTTTGCAGTTTTGGTTTGCCTTTCTTCCTTCACAATGATCGTTTCTCTTTCACTCCTTTAGATTGCATATGCAGGAGAGGGTGAACCGGGCAGAACGTCAGTTTGGGTGCCTTCCCCACCACCACCAGGAGCTTCTCTCTCAGTTCCTGCCAAACTTGGACAAAATCCGCCACTGCATCGACCACAACCAGGATGTGCTGCAGGCCATTGTCCGCAACTGTGTCCACATGTTTGAAAACATGGAGTATGGTGAATATGTGAGTAGGCCTATATGTTGGAATATGTTGGCTTTATGTATATGTTATATGTTGAATATGTTGTTTTTTTCCCCTTCATTAAACATGGATCAGAATTTTTTATTTATTTATTTATTTTTTTAACCCAGACGAAGACTTTTTCCAAAGTCCACTTTAAAGGTGCAATGTGGGATTTGATCTGCTACATGCATGCATACCTCCTGATGTCAGCTCTTGTTATACCATGTTGAGCCCTTAGCAATCGCTGTCAGTATAATGAAAGTTAGTTGCAATTTGACTGCTTTCAAGACAGCTAGTGCTCTTTTACATTTTTGTAAGTTAAAAGCAAAACATTGTCTTTTTTATGATAAGCCCATCAAAATCAGAAGATTTCTTGAATATATTCTTTAGTATATCAAAGTTGAATCGCAGGATGATTGAAATACAGTAATTATTAGTGTTTGTTACTCTGTTTATTAATTAATTAATTCATGTTTAGGATGACCAGAGAAAGATGAGGCCTGCCTCCACGTTTGACATGGACAAACTCAAATCCACCATCAAGCAGTTTGTGCGGGATTGGAGTGATGCGGGTCAAGCGGAGAGAGACACCTGTTACAAGCCACTCATCGAGGAGATACAGAGACAGTTCCCACCTGACCAGTGGTACGTCCTCTCCTTTGTCATATAGAGAAATCCACATGAGTTGCTGTGAAGTTAAAGGAGAGTACCGGAGTGAATTCAAACATAGCCCTGTTGAAAGAGCTTGCTAAATGCGCTAGTTAGCGAGTGGAACATAATAATTTGGTACAGCACAGACCGAACGCGAATGCAGAAGCGAACAGGCACTTTACACTGAATCAATGGGACCTGACTGTTGGAAACCGAAAGTAAGATCTGAGGTTACATTGACTCAATGTAAAGTGTTTCGTGTTCGCGTTAGGTCTGTGCTGTTCGAAAATCTTTCATTTCATGCGAAATATATTGCTGTTAGAAGGCTCGTGCAGCAGGGCTATGCTTAAACTTACTCCGGTGTGGTTATGTACAAGTGGTTATGTACAATACAATAAAATGGCGACTGTAAGGGGAAGCTAAGCTTAAATCTCCTTAAACCGCATAAAGTAGTTTCTGAAGTGGATTTTTAAATGTGTTTATTTTTTGTGCACATCTTAAATTACCTTGTGAAT
Source organism: Sardinella longiceps (assembly GCA_027497455.2). Taxonomy (NCBI): domain Eukaryota; kingdom Metazoa; phylum Chordata; class Actinopteri; order Clupeiformes; family Clupeidae; genus Sardinella; species Sardinella longiceps. The sequence goes on along the minus strand of JAODXP020000019.1, from coordinate 7,107,274 downwards.
GCCCTTGTGCTGGTAGGGACGTGTCGGAGGTCAACGTCCTGGTGCCTGGTGCTGGGTTGGGTCGGCTAGCGTGGGAAATTGCACGCCTGGGCTACGCCTGCCAAGGAAATGAGTGGAGCTTCTTTATGCTCTTCTCCTCCCATTTTGTGCTGAACAGGTAAGCCTTTAACCACAGCGACCATCACTTAATGAATCTGCTCGTGAGCATTTATGTTTTGAGCTCTATGTTTGCAAAACAGATTCTGGTGGTTCCCCTAAGCATACTATAACTTGTACAACAAGTATTTGTAAATTAAGAGTTCAGATTGCAAAAGCCTCTAAATCCAAGTTGTTTTGATAATAATTAACAGGTATTTTTTTTTTATCAAACTGCAATTTAAAGATCAAGTTTTATCAACTACATTCAAGTTTTATCAAGTACAAACACATCAGGCCAAATCAATGACATTTGAATTGGAGGGATACTACAGTTTAGCAAAATTATATAAATATATTTCTATAAATTGATTACAATGGCACCTAGAGGTTTTTGCATCTAAACTCTTCAAATGCATTTCAGTAAGTTATTTTTGCGTTTGAGTGTAATAATCAAAACTCCGAACCAAACTACGAGTTGTGGTGTCCATCGTTCTGTCTGAGCACTTCAGAGAAAAATCTCACTCTTAACACACTTTCCCCAGACAGCCTGCTCTGCTCTGCATGAACACATTTTTGTTTGGTTGCCTTCTGAAGTCTGAGCGATGTGCTCTCCTTTGTAGATGTGGGTGAACTGAACTGGTCCGTCCTCAGACACTCTGACTGGCCTGAAAAACAGCCCGAAGAGGGCGGGGCAGGCAGGACCAGCACAGCAATGGGAGGCGCTAGTATACCTATCTGCCAAGTCTTAAGACCAGCCTTTGCATGCATTCCCTCTCAGGTGTGAGAAGGAGAACTCTATGACCCTGTACCCATGGGTGCACCAGTTCAGCAATAATAAACGGTCCTCAGACCAGATTAGACCCATTGCCTTCCCGGACGTCAACCCCCAGGGCCTTCCGGAAAACTCCAACTTCTCCATGGTGGCAGGAGACTTCCAGGAGGTGTACACTGAACCAGGCAAGTGACCTCATCTATTGTCTGATTGTATCTCCGTGCCAAGCATCCTTCTAAATTCTAGCGAGGACAGAGGCCTTTGTTCATAGATTTTTCAAGGATGCACTGATGGAGCCTCGTTTTTAAAGTGTACGGCTTCCAAGGCTAGTGTGCTGCCAAGGAAGCATTCTCGACTTTTGAGAAACACTCAGTGCTTACCATTTACATACACACTGCCCGAATTCAGGCTTTGAATTGCCTATTCAGGATGTGAACTATGAACTAGGATTTAAATTATGTATAACAACTGGAATTTTCCAACTTGATTTTGTGAAACAAATGGTAAATGGTAAACAACTGAATTCCAAATGTTTTGAAATTTGCAAATGTTTTATGTTTATATATACTTTTGTTGATCGGATCAAACATGCTGTAAGTGGTAAAAGATAACTGTGCTATTTATGTGGAAGAGCTGACATGACCCCATAGCACATAATTTGTGTTATGACTGTAGAGATTTGTGTCTGGAAATACTTGTTTCTTTGCAGATACCTGGGACTGCATAGCCACCTGCTTCTTTATTGACACTGCCCACAATGTAATAGACTATGTAGAAACTATCTGGAACATTCTCAAACCTGGCGGCATATGGATCAATTTAGGTCAGTTTCATTCATTGTCTCCTCCGGTTATTACAAATTATTTCATTTTTTAAAAATGTTGTGACTTCCCCCCCGGAGGGTCACCAAGGATTATAATCTATGTGATGTTATTTCAGGACCTTTGCTGTACCATTTTGAAAACATGGCGAATGAACTTTCCATCGAGTTAAGCTACGAGGATGTAAAGGCTGCCATCTTAAAATATGGATTCCAGCTGGAGGTAAACCTTAATGTTGAGAGTCACACATGTCAGTCGTGTGGAAATGGTGAAGAAGGATTATAAAGATCATGGCTTCCATTCCTCTCTTTTCTTCCATTGAAAACATGAACAAGGCAAAAAAGGCAGACTTAACTGATGATGCTTTACCAGTACCAAGACTTTTACAATAAGTACATCAGGGTTATTTGAAGAGCGCCCTGCACTTTGTGACTTGTATTAGGTGTATTTTAAAAAGCTACCTGTGCATCAACAGGCTGTCAGTTTCGTCCTCTCCTCTGCATTTAGAGCACAAATCGCGTTTAGCCTATGTAGCAACCATCTAAGTACTGATGACTAAACTTGTGTACTGCAAGGCGTACTCAAGTATTCAAGTGTCATATGATCTTCCATTTTGTTTAACCTTGCAGATGGAAAGGGAATCTGTTCCCACGACGTACACAGAGAACGAGTGCTCGATGCTGAAGTATCTGTATGACTGTGTGTTTTTTGTGATGCGGAAACCTGCCCATCTTTACAACGGACAGCAGGGTGGGGGAGATGGCCACCATGAACAGTCACAGCAAACAGAAGGAAGCAACCAGACTGCCACATGACATCCCACCGGGGGTTCCTCCATCGTAAGAATCACTGTGCTCTGGAGAAGGTCTAAACTCTTTAAAGCACAAGCCACTGATTCCATTCCACTCAAGCCTCGGTCATCATGGACGCCAATCAGGCTTCTTTGTGAAGCCATTGAAACAGACACTTGCATTGCATTTGATAAATGGCGTTTCTTAATCGCTAAGGACATATACTGCCTCCTGTCACTTCTGTGTAGTCCTCCCTTTATATTGTGCGCTCTTCTGTTGCACTTTTTGGAGGACAGGCTTCGGTCTGTGTTTATTTTCTTACAGCGTATCCACAGAAAAACATGGACTGAAAGAAAAATCTCTATTGGCATTTTAGATTGCCAGTCTGAGGTGCTGATTAGTTGTGAGTTGCTTGTCACCGTGAGTTGTCAAGTTGTTTTACCCTTAAATGTACAATTGGACATTGATGAATTGACTTTACCTGAATATCATGGCCAACTTTACAATAAAGCAAAGCGTTTTTATATGTATTCTCATTTTCTCTTATTATTTGAAAGATCCACTGCAATCTTATGTGGTGAGTTTGTTTTTATTTATTATTTTGTTGCTTAAATACAATTTTGCATTTGTTATAAATATCATTATTTCTGTACACAACGCTGTGGACACTAAATTGTAGTCTTGTTCTTATTTTTCCGCTAGAGGGAGCCAGAGCGTATGGAGCCTGCCGTCGCATAAGAATGACGACATAAAAAAGTGTCGGCATTTTTGTGATGAACGATTTAAACACGCCACTGCCTGTAAAGTGGTGAAGTGCAATCGCAAAACAATTTTGAATTGGCGTGTGGTGTGCGTAATCTGTACACATGACAAAAAGGAGGGCAGAGGGAGTACTTTATCATGATTCACCACATAAAAGACTGTGTTTTCAGTCTTTGTGCAACAGCGATACTGCGTTGCCCGCTCTGCGAGTCGTGCAAGACGCAGACGCACCGTCGTTACTCTCTTTCTTGAGTAGTCATTGCAGAAAAAGAAATTATCTCGATGACGAAGAAACTCCAGAATGGTCTAGATCGCGAAAGAAGTCTTTCAAGAGCAAAACCAACTGCACTAGCTCGACGGATTATGATAATTCTGGAAGGTTCCGGGAAGCATGTGTGCAATCTCAGGAGGTTGCTCATAAGAAACGCCCACGAGAGGAGACCCAGCAGCGAGGGACAGGACACATTAGAAATGTAAACAAATGTTCTATGTTACACTTATTGCTTCACCGGATGCATTATTTCCATTTAATAATTGGCCAATAACAACCTGTTACCAGACTGCATCTTGCTTAATCAATCGCACGATGTCGCCACAGACCTGTTTCTAAAATGTTGCTGATATGCTCATGCTTCTTGACTGGGCATTTTCAGCACAGACATTATGGCTTTAAAATTACATTTAGACTACTGTCAACTGAACGTCGTTTGGTTCTCAGATCTACCCACACTGCTAAATTAGATTTTTACATTAAATAATATCTTATGTTAGGCTAACGGCTTCATGTCTGTTTCCAGGTGACAGAAAAAGATGAGGACTTGAGTACCTTCAACACATTCCAATTTTGGAGAGCCCCGCTGCCAGAGATTGACATGTCTTTGTTGCAGAGCAGTGATGCGTCTGCAGAGCCCTCATCAGGACATTGCACTAGAGACACTGAATCCATGGAGACATAAGAAATGGCATCTGTGTACAGAAGAAGAATGGTGGTCAAGTTATTCCGACATTGAGTGCATCTGTCCCAGAAGATTTCCTTGCTCAAACAGTCCATTTTTGAGTACATGGTCAGGTGACTTTGACAGGCTATATGAAGCCATGAATAGACAACCTGGATATCTACTGCATTTCGTAGTTATGTAGTTACATCAGAAAACGATCATCACTATTTCATGTAACCTTATTGTCAACTCTCTCGGGACTTTTACATTGTGGTCTGTGAATTGCATTAGTTGTTATTTGTGTAGGTCTACAATGTTAGGCTACATGATGCTGTGAGATGGGTAGAATTTGACTCTTGGTGAGTGTAGTCAGTGTTACCTTCTGTCTTGCGCTCAAAGCTTGTTACCTTCCATAGTCAGAAGTTCACAGCCTTCAGTGAAACTTAGGCGTATTTTAGATGCATCAGAGCTTTGCATTGATAGGCTAATTGGAGCAGGAAAGTTCACCCAGCCCATAGCCTAATATCTTGGCACATCTATCTAAATGTTTTCCGTTTTACCCACTCAGTTTTCAGATGTTCTGCCTTTCTGTATTATAAAAATGTTAGTGGAAAGTGATCAGCTTAGATGGAATTGGATTCTGATCTGTCACCCCCACTGCCATGGTTTTGTAATGATTGCATTTTAGCAATTAAATGATCTTTTTGCTATTAATTTGTCCTTGTGATATTTGCATTGTGTCTCACATCTTTCCATATTATGTTTGCCTGTTGGGAATCATGCTTTTACTCAAGAGTTAATTAACCTTTTAGATTGTATGCTTAGTTAAGTGAAAATCAGTTGGCCTGTTTGCCAGAGCCGTCAAGGGGTGAAAGGTGTGAATAGGACCTTCATGGGGATTTTGTAACAAATATTTGTAATGCCTAGAGGAGGGGATGAGTGCAGGCCCATGGACTTTGAACGTTGTTAATTGAACTGACACAGATAAGTCATCAAACACTGAAGAGGTAGACTCCTTGCACTCACAGTGAACGTCTAACAAGATGCAAGGTAGGATACATTTCTATCGCTCTAAGCTGCCTATTTAGTTTTTTGATGGGTCTACCAACATTTTCAAGAGTTTTCCATGTAGAGTGCACTTGTAAAATCCTAGATCAATTGCTTAATAGATGGATGAAATCAAAGCATAGCTTTTATTTGTAAAGATTACAACAACTCTCAATAGCAGTTTTGAAAAGTCTGCAAGTGTGCTCGATTTCGCTGCAATACCCGAGGGGATAGGAGGTTGCAACCTAGACTAAGTTGTAATTCATTTAGCCGACTACATTCCTCTCAGAACTCTCCAGAGTTGAAGATGCATTGGGCCAACAAGTACCCTTAAAAATAGCCTATAGAGCGGGATCATGCATCAAACAAATACCCTGTAATTTCCCCCCCGCAAATTCTGCTTTTTTAATTTC
>JAODXP020000019.1:6985105-7101492 GCA_027497455.2 Sardinella longiceps | reverse complement strand
TAGGTTGGCATAAACTAGGCTAACTTGCTGACTAACTAACTAGCTAGCTTAGCTTACATATGAAAATTAATATTACTGTCACTGTGTCCTGTTTTTGGAAATATCACCAATCAAACTATATGCTGGAAGGGGCAAAGATTGAAATACTTGCTATCAAATATGCAAATTAATGCCAATTAATAGGCCAATGCTCTAAAGCAGCCATTGTACACACACACACACACACACACACACACACACACACACACACACACACACACACACACACACACACACACACAGTCAGTTTGTTCATAATAGACACCTGCTCAGTGTCACACCAAGGCTACAGTTTGATTTTTGCTATTTTGCCTCTTTTGACATGTTATGTAGCCTACTGAAAGCCATCTGCAAAAGTTTTGGATGGCTGGTTCTGTCTTTTACAAATGTCTACGGTATAAATAATGTCTAGCTAGCCAAATCAAAAGGGTATGTGTGGTTATAACTGAATAGAGAATTATTTTATTTTTATTGTCTTATAATTAGGCTAATAAACAGTTGATTTGTACATTGGCCAATGTCCTTTTTTAACAAACTAATCATAATTATGTATGGCATGCAGGACTCACTGCTTAATATCCAGTGAGGATAGTAATTACTTGTTACTCAAGTAGAGTAAAATAATAAAAAGTTCTTATGGACAAAATGCCATAAAATGGCGATGGCACAAAAACTCAGTGGCTTTTGCAACACCTAGCACACTTTAAACTTATAAATGACTGCATACATTGAACATATATATATGGGCAAACTTGATGAACGTGCCCATAGAGCCTAGTAGCCTATAATCTCTATTTCAACACTTCAGAAAGTCATCTCTTCTCAACATCTGCCAGCATCTGGCTGCGTCATGTACAGAATGCATATGTAGGCTAATGCATGACTGAGGTTTTTCAGGTTGGGAAGAGAACAAATAGTTTTGAGGAAAGATATTTTACTCCTGTATGCTAGAACTACAATAGTAATTTAATAAACAGTGCAATAAAATCTGTGTAATAATTAGCCTAAAGTGAACTCAGGACATCTTGAACTCAGGAGTGGCATGCTACAAATAATACATGCAATATGAGGTCTGTGCGTCCCAAGACATTGATTTCAAACTTGATGATCAGTGGCCTGATCAACAGATGCAAAGATTGCACATTTTTAGCAGGGTGTTAAAGTAACTGACAAGTAATTCTATCCAGTACACAGTTTAGGTATTCTTAAACATTTTACTCATAATACAGATGTTCACATTGTTATCAGCAGGGAACTTTGAACCTCATAGTCCGACTGCTGAACAAAAACTATGGATTTGTGGCACTCCTCCCTTGGGTAGATATCCTGCAAACATCACAGTGCAGCTCATCTGTGCTTTACTGAATACATATTAAAGATTTCTAATGGGAGGAAACCGTAGTAAACACTCCAGCCACAATATTTTGGCTGGTAAAAAGGACAACGAGAGGCGCCAAGGAGAAGAAGAAGGAAGAAAAGAAAGGAGCAGAGGACAGGAAGAAGGAAGAAGAGGACAGGAAGAAGAAAGAAGAGAGTGAAGCAGAAGAAAGGAGAATGGAAGCAGACAGAAGAGCAGAAGAGAGGAAGATGAAGGTGCAAAAGCAGAGAGAGGCTATCAGATCAGGTGGGAGACATTTTTATACTGTAGCTCTACCACTTAAATCTTTCACTCTGTGTCTTTCTCTTGTTTAAAATAAAATGAAGGCTTTATTGGCAATGAATTTATTATGAATATAGTTCAAGTAAATAAATAAATAAATACAGTAAATGAACTGACCATGCACAGTGTCAAATCATGTGTGATGTGATTATTCTTTCTAGGTGGTGTTCCATACATTTCAGATTTGAGAATTGTATTATTAGGAAGAAGAGGTGATGGGAAGAGTTCATCAGGAAATACGATCTTGGGCAGATATAAGTTTGATACCCCGTTCTTTAACAACCAAGTGTGTGAAAGGAGAGGAAGAAAACGCAGGGAGACACATCACTGTAGTAGAAGCACCAGGATGGCGAAAGAAGTGCCTGTTGAAGAATACTACTGAACGACTTAAACAAGAGATTATCCACAGTCTGTCTCTCTGTCCTCCAGGACCCCATGCAGTACTCCTGGTCATTGATATGAGGTCATCATTCACAGAGACAGACAGAAAAGTGATGCAGGAACATGTGGAGCTTCTGGGTGAGGGAGTCTGGAGTCACGCTATGGTGTTGTTTCCCTTTGGAGAGTGGCTGGACGGAGAGGTCGAAGACATTACCATTGAACAGCAGATTGAACGTGAAGGAGAGGCTCTGCAGTGGGTAGTAGAGAAATGTGGGAACAGGTATCATGTTATAGAAAACTGGGACTACATGGGGTTGCGATATGATAACAAAGTGGGAGAACTGCTGGAGAAGATAGAAGAGATTGTGGCAGGAAACAGTGGGAATCACTTTGACAGAGAGATGTTGAACAAACACAAAGAAAGGAAAGGGGAAGTTGAGAGAGCAGACATAGGGACAGAGTGAGACTCTTCTTTTTTATTTCCACACTCAGTTCTGATCCTTCAGAGAGAAAAATCTGTCAAGCCACATTGTGATTGAACATTGGCTGGATTGGAAATTTACATTTATGCATTTTAGTAGACGCTTTTATCCAAAGCGACTTGCAAAAGAGGGATAACAATCAATCAAGCAAGTTCAAGAGTTGAGAAGTGCTTGATCAGTGCATTCCAGGTAATTTAAGGAACTAGGACAAGAGATACTCTTGGGTCTTCAAGAGTTCCTTGAAAGTAGATAGAGTGCCTGTTGTTCTAATATATTACATATCATAATGTATTATGATGTACCTATGTAGGCCTATATATAATGTATTATGAAATCACAGATAAAACAGATAAAGATGCAATCTTTGAAGGTCTAACCAGTTAGCTATTTGTAAATAAATTAGTTCTGCCCATATATACGGAATAGATATTCATAGGATCTGGTTTTAACTTCTGATAAGCCTACAGTAGCCTACCCTACATCAGCAGCAGCCAGAAGTGCACATTTGAGATCATGTTTGTGTGTGGAGACTTGTGCTCATAAGTTTACACCCCCTAGAGCACACACACACACACACACACACACACACACACACACACACACACACACACACACACACACACACACTAAAATTAAGTAAATTGATGCTAAAATTGAAAGCAGCATAAAAGACCTGATTGATATAGCTTGATTGGCCTGTGTAATGTGAACCAGTTGACACAATAGTGGTGTCTATTTTGATTCTTCTTAGCCTAATTATGATGAAACTGCAAAATAACTCAACGTTTCCACGAAAAGCTGGCCCTCATAGTGGCTCTGGGTATTTAGGACCTTGCTATTCAAAAAAGCACACATGAACCCAGAAAGGTTGGCTGGAACTTTGCTTTTACCTACAAAATCCACAGCCTACAAATCCAGGTTTTTACTGAACATCGCCGCCACTGTACAAAAAATAAATTGCATCCGGATTATTGCACTTCCTGTTAGGATTTTGTAACGAAGCACAAGATGCCAGTGCAAACATTTCAACGTGTTTGCAAAAAAAACTGTTTGTAATCTGCATGCCCATATTCTAGTCTAAATTAAATTAGTATTTAGACTATTTCAAACGCGTTAACTCCCACAATGCACTGCCTGGCTTTCACTTTCACTCTCATCCCGAGGACCTGGGCTGCCGCTTCAGTCAAAGAAAGGGTGAGCTGGTGTATGGAAGAATATAATCATTTAATGTAATTGTTTTTAAATCACCAAGTCATGTGTCTTAATGTAGCCTATAACGTTGTATAGCCTATCTATGGTTCGTAAATAGCGCAACGATTTCTGAAGTAGCATAGGCTAGGCTTCTTTCTAATCAGTTGGTAGACTAGCCTACTGTTTCAGTGACTTTTCATAAAAGTAGCCTATACTACTAGACTAGTTGTGCATCGATCACATATATGATCGAATATGATCTAAGTTAACCGAAAGTTACATTGTCATCATGATGCTACGGTGTTCATGTGTTCATGTCCCCTCACATTTTAGTTTCGATTTCAAGGCTGTTGTTTTTCTGGTGAAAAGGACTTACAATTTCCCCGATTTTCTTTTGTATTAGGGCTGACCCACTCCACTCCCATCACCAGCAGTTTACACCACCGGTTTTGACTTCATTATCACCATGCCCACCTTCACCGTGGTGGCCTCACTTTTTCTGTTATTCACGCCGTTGGCAGCAGCCAGCCAAACAGATGGCCCAACCCCCACCGCCTCCAATGGCCAACTCTTTCCATGGAATAGCATGAGACTTCCAGATAGCGTCCAACCTCTGCATTATGATCTTCTCATCCACCCTAACCTAACTAGCCTGGATTTCATAGGAGAGGTGGACATCAAGATTGCTGTTCAGAAAGACAGCAGCACCATCATCTTACACAGCAAAGATCTCCAGATTTCTAATGCAGCTCTCTTGAAGACCGATGGCAGTGTCCATGAGCCATTGCAAGTTCTTGAATATCCTGCTTTCCAACAGATTGCACTCCTGTCCAACAGTGTCTTATTTAGGGCTGGTAATGTCTACACAGTTCATCTGAAGTTTGCAGCCAACCTCTCAGAGAGCTTTCATGGTTTCTATAAAAGTTCATATCGCACCAGCCAGGGGGAGGTAAGGTAAGTCAGAAACTCTTGCTCCTCCTCCTATTAACATGTTTGACTAAATAAGTCTGATGTTTCTATCCATTTAGTTTGCCATTTGAAAATGACATTTACATGACAGAGGTAATAACAGCTCACTGATTTCACAGGTTTGTGGCTTCGACTCAGTTTGAGCCCACAAGTGCCAGAGCTGCATTTCCTTGCTTTGATGAACCGGCTTTCAAGTCAAGTTACTCTGTTCGAATCCGACGCGAGGGTCGGCATATTGCTCTTTCTAACATGCCAAAGGTGAGAGAATCATTGCTGCGATGAACTCAAACCTATCAGCTCTAAGTTTTGTTGTTTAATTTCTGTTAACCAACAATGTATATTATTTTCATCTCCTTTTCCAAGTATGAGTCATGACCTTGTATTTTGGTTGTGTTCAGATAAAGACATTGGAGTTGCCTGGTGGCCTGTTTGAAGATCACTTTGACGTGAGTGTGAAGATGAGCACGTACCTGGTGGCGTACATTGTGTCTGACTTCCAGTCCATCAGCAAGACCAGTGAACACGGCATCAAGGTCAGACATCTTTAATCAGTTAACAGTGTAATCTCACTATTGCTTGGAGACATAATAGTCAATTCAGTGATATGTTATTTAAAGCTATCCAGCCTCATTTGTGGGGTTGTGCTAATTCTCTAACTTAATTTTCCTCATCTTATTGTGGCACTAGATTTCAGTTTACACAGTCCCTGAGAAGATTGGCCAGGCTGAATTTGCACTGCATGCTGCCGCTCGACTTCTTGACTTCTATGATGACTACTTTGATATTCCCTATCCTCTGCCCAAACAGGGTAAGGACAGTTAACATTAAATGGTATAGTGCCAAAATTAAACAAATGATCCACAACTACTATATACTAACCAGCTATATCGGTTGTGAAAATCTGAGTAGCCTACTGTATATCCCTTGCAACTATTTGTGACATTTATTTTAAAAGATAGGTACTTGTTATGATAATGACTTGCAGCGTTACATCTAGATCTCCAATCCAGTATGTCTTTCCCTTTCCCAGACCTTGCTGCCATTCCTGATTTCCAGTCAGGTGCCATGGAAAACTGGGGCCTAACGACATACAGGGAAACAGCATTGCTGTTTGATCCTGAAAAATCCTCAGCATCAGACAAGCTGGGCATCACTATGATTATAGCTCATGAGTTGGCACATCAGGTATAGCAGCCATTCTTCTCTACTTACAGCAGTGGTTGTTGATTGACAAGCTACCAATGGAAAATGGACTGCATTTGTACTGTATAGCGTTTCTTCTAGTCCTATGAGCATTCAAAGTGCTTTACAATGCATGCCTCACATTCACCCATTCAAACACCAGTGTAGAACCTTCCATGCAAGGAGCCAACCTGTTCACCAATTTGGGGTTCAGTGTCTTGCTCAAGGACACTTCAATGGGTACAGGTGGGGTACCTCTAACATCTGTGCCACTGCTGTCAATACTAGTGCCATATTATCGTCAATATGATAGCTGTGCTTTGAAGCGTAAGCTCTGCTGATGATCTGTTTTTTTCCCTGAAACATATTCTATGCCTCTAATATCTCATGTTTCTGAAGCATCTTGTTGTGGCTCTCAACTCTCTTTCAGTGGTTTGGGAACCTGGTGACCATGCAGTGGTGGAATGACCTCTGGCTGAATGAGGGCTTCGCCAAGTTTATGGAGTTTGTGTCCGTCAACATCACTAACCCAGAGCTCCAAGTGGTCAGAGTCATTTCTATAAAGTCAATGCTGTCTTAGTCATTCAAAGTCAATGCTATCTTAGTATGTGTTATCCTCCAAATTACAGAATGAGTTGGGGTAGCTGCCAAAAAACTAAACTTTATGAACTGAATTGCGGCATTCACTGTACCACCTCTACACAGTTTGGTAGACTATTACTGATACTGTTTATAGGCAATAGGCTATGCCCAGAAATATCTCAGTATCTTTCTCAGTATCTCTCCTCTGCTGTTCGCCATCTGGGGCTGTATGTGTCTTCTTCAATATAGTAAAAATGTCCTTTGGTGAATCTGAGTCAAGCCTCTGTTGTTTGTATTCACTGCACAGGAGGACTACTTCCTAGGCAAATGTTTTGAGGCTATGGAGGTGGACTCTCTGCCCTCCTCTCACCCAGTGTCAACCCCAGTGGAGAACCCTGCCCAGATCCAAGAGATGTTCGATGACGTTTCCTATGACAAGGTAGGATAGTAAATTAAACAGTACATTAAATAGAGATAGTTTTTACAATATAGAACTATGACTTGATAGCAGAAATTTAGTTGTCTCAGATGTTTGGGTCTGAATATTATGGAGAGGACTCTTTCATCACTTCACGTTGCTCTGGATATACAGTAATAATAATATGTGTTCCTGTGTTATCATTTGAAATGTTGTTTAGGGTGCATGCATTTTACACATGCTGAGAGATTTCCTCACTCCTGAGGCCTTCAAATTGGGGATTGTCCGTTACCTGAAGCAGTACAGTTTCCAGAACACAGTCAATGGCCACCTCTGGGAGAGCCTGACTAATGTAAGCTTATAGTGTATACTTGATGTGTTTGTGTTAGTGTGAATGCTTTAATACTACTAATGTAAGCCAGTGTGCATACTTCATGTATTTGTTTTAATGTGAATACTTAAACACTACTGGCTAATGTAAGCCTATAGTGCATACTTTGTGTATTTGTGTAAATGTGAATATTTGTAAACAGTAACATGTTTGTGTTACTGTGAATATTTGAGTAATGTACTACTAATGAGAGTCTAAATAAGTGTTTATGGACACATTCCTGTAACAGATCTGTGATTCTGACGGCATGGACGAGGGCAGATTTAAAGAAGGTGGCTACTGCTCCCGCTCAGCGACAAAGACTGGAGCATCTGTGAGTATATATAGTTCTCCATACATACATGTTTGACTAAAGGCTTTGTTTTTGTGCATGATCCAAAGTGTTCTTTGTTTTGGGGAATGTGTGAACTCATCTAGTAATTTCCCGCATGGGTTAACAGATTAATATGGTGTTATATGGTGTTTTGGTTGTAAGACACTGCCTGCGGCTTATACACAATGCGGGAATACTCTAGTTTAGTTTATTGGTTTTAGTGTGGTGTGAGTGTGACGGTCGTGTGTGTGTGTGTGTGTGTGTGTGTGTGTGTGTGCTGTCACAGAAATGGCACGGGGAGGACGAGCTGGACGTGAAGGCTGTGATGGAGAGCTGGACTCTGCAGGAGGGTTTTCCTCTGGTCACGGTGGAGGTGAAAGGTTGTGAGGTCAGACTGAATCAGGAGCGCTACCTGAAGAGTGACAAGCCCTCACACACATCAGAGTGAGTCTTTGCCTGTTGTTGTAGTGCTCTGAACAAATTAAAGCTTAACAGCCCAGTATTGAGAGTATATATTTCTGTACTGCTAGCCATTAACATACATTATAAATTGTAACACAAGAATTCTCTCTCATGTGGCAGGTTTCTGTGGCAAGTCCCACTTACATACGTTACCAGCTTGTCTTCAACAGTGCATCGATTCCTTCTGAAGACCAGGACAGGTTTGTTAACAATAGTCATTTCAGTGTCATCAGCAGTGTTGCCAGGCAGTTGCACTGATGTGGGGTGAAAGATTTATATCTACTGTACTAGTGATCTTTGATTATCAGTGCTCAACTTCATGTCCTTATCCTTTTTTTCCAGTCATGGTCCTCAAATAGCACAAATTAAGAATGTCTTGCATGCATTTCTATTCATTTTCTAAATTTGTAATGCACATTAGGGAGTTTTAAACCATGAGGCTGAATTTCTAAAGCTGAATTCTTCTCTGATATTGATATAGTGATGAAACGCCATTTCATCTCCTTATGTCTTGTACATACTTGGAAGTGACAATAAATTGCTATTCTATTCTATATCTGTAATGTTCCTCTAGATGTGTTGTACCTTCCTGCTGAGGTAGAGTGGATCAAGTTTAACGTGGACATGAGTGGATACTACATAGTGCACTATGACAGCGCTAGTTGGGATGCTCTCATCAACCTCCTGCGACGTAATCACACTGCCCTCAGTAGCAACGACCGAGCCAGCCTCATCAATAACGTCTTCCAGTTGGTCAGGTGAGTCACCTGCTCCAGAGCTTTGCTAGACACCTTCACATTTAACACAGACAACATTATTTCTGTACATCTGTAGTCACTATATGTGATGTCAACGAAATCACGTTGTTCTCAATGACTGGGACTAATCTGTCCCAGTCATTGCGCCCCATAACACATTGCAAAGTGTGTACTGAAAGCTTTCCTGATATGACACAGCAATGTGTGTGACAACATCAGAGTCAATGGAGCAATCTGCACTGCTTGTGCCCATATGCATACACGTGAGCTTGTGACCATAGTGATCGACTAAGCTCACATTGACTATGAAATGGCCAAAGATTTCTTATAATTTCTAACTGATCAAAGATGACATAAAGGTGATTGAGGTGCCATTGTCTCTCTTGTGAATCCTTAGTGTTGGGAAGATGTCGCTGAACAGAGCTCTAGATCTCTCCCTGTACCTGAGCAAGGAGACGGAGATCATGCCGGTGACCCAGGGCCTCAGTGAGCTGGTGCCGCTTTACAAACTCATGGAGAAGAGAGATGACATGGCTGACCTGGAGAATCAGATGAAGGTATGTGGCAGGAAATAGAGGTTAGAATTACTAAATAGATTTTTAATTATTAAAAACATGTCTTTGTAAAAGTTTGCCATTGGAATTGATCTTTAGTTGTGAGAGCTCATGACTGTTCTTAGCCTGTTTTAGCTCTTGCCTAGCAAGTCCTTGTCAGCTTGTAGCTACACAGAGTGGTTCTATTTCCAGGGCTACATTGTGTGGCTGTTCCGAGACCTTATTGATCGTCAGGCGTGGAGCGACGAGGGCTCGGTGTCCCAGAGGATGCTACGCAGCTACCTGCTCCTCTTCGCCTGCGTACGCGGCCACTCGCCTTGTGTCCACAAAGCCACTGCGCTCTTCCAGAAATGGAAGGACTCCGACGGCAATATGAGGTCAGATGTTGACAAATCCTGATACAGTACAAATACAGGCACAACTGTTTTTTCTTTCACATTGGCCTCTCCATGGTGGCGTATTAATTGTCTGTTTCAATTTGCCCCTCTCTACACTGCAGCCTTCCCAATGATGTGAGCATGGCGGTGTTTGCCGTTGGAGCGCGCACAGAGGAGGGCTGGGACTTCCTCCTTGAGAAATACAAGACATGCCTGTACACTTCACTCAAGAGTCGCATCAAGTCAGCTCTCACCATAAGTCCTCTTGCTCACAAGCTCAAATGGTGGGTCTGATGTTTTTTTTTTTTTTTTTTCATTTTTTAATTTTTAATTTAATTCATTTATAAATTTGGATTATGACATGCACTTTCGAAGCTGTATATCATTAGACAAACAAGAATTCACTTATGTAATGCAAATTATAGGATGAAAGTTGTAATAGTGCATTTCGATTTGTTACAAGAAGCTACAGTTTTCAAACTTGGATTGTGAATGAAATACATTCTGCTGTCCCTTGAGTCTGTCTGTGCTGCATCTCCCTGCCATGTTGGTCCCCAGGCTAATGGAACAGAGTCTGGAAGGAGAGGTGTTGAAGACCCAGGACCTGCCTTATGTCGTCTCATCAGTCAGCCGCAACCCCAAAGGCTACAAGCACGCCTGGGATTTCCTTCAAATCAACTGGGACACCCTCGTCAAGAAGTGAGTGCGCCTCTCTAGTCTGAAATGCGTTACTACCTTAGGAATGGCTAGTAAGCATTGATTGATGCATTTTGTCCACTTTTGACATGTAGGTTTGACCTGGGTTCGCCTTCCATCTCTCATATGGTCATTGGAGTGACCAGTCAGTACTCTACCAAGGACATGTTGAAGGAGGTGAGTTACTTAGAGCAGCAACAGTCATGATCAGGTGAATTCACAGGAGCTGTGTGTGTGTGTGTGTGTGTGTGTGCGTGTACCTGGGGAATTGTTTCTGAAGTGTTTGTCTTCTGTAGGTCAGTGGATTCTTTGGCGCGCTGACTGAGGAGAAGGGTTCTGCACTCCGCTGCATCCAGCAGGCTTATGAGAACATCGAGGAGAACATCCGGTGGACAGACAAGAACATTCCTCTGCTGCAAGCATGGCTGAACAGACAAGGATCTCAAACCAAAATCTTAGAGAAATAATTTGAAGGGAATTATCTGGAGTGAATCAACTTGTAGTCTTGCCAAGTGCTGTTGATAGCTATGAGTGACAGAATTTCTTGCAAAGCAGACCAAATAGCAAAATGGCAGTCAACGCCAATAGATGTTTGTTGGATATGGAAATTATTAGGTTTTGTTCTCGTATACCCACCATTAACTGCCATTTTGGTCTGCGTTGCACAAAATTCCGTCATTCAGAATTGATTCACTCAGGGTAATTAATTTAAAAGGTTCTGGGCCCTTACTGTCATGAACTGACAACATGATGTGAATTATTGTCAATATTCAAATTTGTAAAAGCACTGGATTTTGAACCTCTCTGTGAGAGTGTACCTGAATGAGCATTGAAGTATTTTTGATAGTTTGATATGGTACATTTGTAGGCCACATTAAGGTTTTTCTGTGTAATATTGCAACTCCATTTCTCATCCGACATCAGCAATTCAACAAAAAATGGTTTGAATTCAACTTTCATTAATCGCATGTAAACAGTGGCATTGAAGAGGTCACCACAAACTTTATTCTTAATCATGACACAAATTGTAATGTCCAGTTGAATTCCTGGTCATTTTCGGTTTCTGGCTTAAACCTAGTCCTGCACTTAAAGAAAATGCAGTGGGGAGAAAAAAGATTTTTGTACCAGACCCGATCCACATAGAGGAAATCAGCCTTGTGGTTCTGATAAAAATGGGGCAGCTACATTGTTTTGACTATTTTCATGTATTTATGTTGACAGAGGGCTGTTTTGTGATTCATTCGTGATATTTCTCAAAAGTTGGCATCATAGCCCAAAACAAAACAAATATCTTTGACGTTATGTGTGTGTTGCAAAGAGGACCTGCTGACATATGTTTTGTTTTGATCTAAATGTCAGTGTATTGCTTGCTAATTTTGCCAAAATAACACGGTTGCTTCTCATTAAAATGAGCTTCAAGACACCCAAAGGGTACAATTCAGTAGCAAAGACTTTTTATTGACAACAACAGAATGCAATTCCTTTTTGTCACTGTATAGCCCTTCAGTCCCTAGAGGGAGCTATGACCTCATGACAGGCGCAGTTTTCCATCTGATTCTTGGCTGGTCTGAGCCTCCATGTTTTGCATTTCCCTTCAAGCCAAAATGGAGGCAGGCCCAACCACATGGAATGAGTAGAGAGAGAGGACCATGCCCAGCTAACAGCAGTGCAGACCACCTCATGCTCACACTATGTGTGGACACTTGAGGTTCTGCTTAAATGTCTCTTTTCTGGTGGCTCATTGGAGTCGGAAGTTTAGGGAGAGCTACCCTTACAGTTGTACCTGTCCAGGTGTGTGCAGGTGAGGAGCTGCTTGTGCATGTTCAATAGTGGGCTGCTCAGGGTCACGATGCACCTTGGTTGTGCAGGCAGGTAGGGCAGCAGTGCAGGGTGTCATGGATGAAGAGGTCACATTCCGTACAGAACACACTCCGACACTCCGGACAGGTAAACACCTACACACACACACACACACAAACAGTTAAAGGCATTGGTTCTCAAAACGGGTCCGCAGCATGTTGCCAGGGTTGGGTGAAAATGTTTTCTACAAAATGTATTTGTTACTTAAGGGGAGAGAAATACTACTAAAATACTTCCCTTGCAAAATGCATGTCTATTTAAGACTGTTGTGGTACAAGCACAAATGTTTTAGATTAACAGTTCAGAAGCATCTGAAAGAACAAATGGCTAAAAAATTTGTTACGATCATGAGGGGTTCCTTGAAAAGAAGATTTAAGGCCATGGGTCTGTGTTCATGCAAGTGCAGCAGTAGGAATATAAAAAATCAACACTTACACTTTGGTCTTTCAGTTCACCTTGGCAGGCTTGGCAAAACCTGGAAGAGAAAGATTGCAATTTTAGGAGGACTTCCTCTACTTATTCTTATATACCCAATATATTCATCATCATCATCATCATCATCATCATCCCAAAGGCTGTTTCAGTCAAGGTTGAGATACGAATATCAGAAGATACGAGGAGGGTATTCCACACTGAAAAGAGTGAACATTTGTAGAATATCCATTCCAATAAGATCCAGTGTACGCCCTCCATTAATAACTTAAGTGTGCCTGTGTTAGGGGGCACAGTACCTCTCTCCTGTGTGCTCCTCCAGGGGACTCTCCTGGAAGGTATCCAGGGGGAAGAGGTGGTGGAAGGATCGGGCCAGGTGAGGAGCAGACACCAATGTCAGGCCTGTGGACGAGGAGACAGCATGGACATGCTTGAGACCTGACCGTATACATAGACATTCTAATTTGGTAGAATTTTGTTTGTTTAAAAAAAAAAGTGTAGGATTTCTTTTATTCAACAAATGCAGCAAATAACGTACTACAAACTCTGCACTCCACAGGTAATTCAGTGTACTTGGCTCTGCACTGGGGGCAGTAGTATCCTCCAAGACTCAGTCCGGGACCACCAGCGGTGCTATCCAAGTGCCTAGCAAATCAAACCAAACACAAAACTCTGAATTTGTCCAGCAAACACATGGAACGGTATGTTTAGTAGATTAGATTAGAGTCGTTATATCCCATATCTGTCAAATTCAGTTGATTGGTCCATGCGGTCCTCACTTAAAATCACCTTTAATGGTGGTTAAAGGATATTCTTTAAACATACACCTTAGCAGTCAAGGTGGAAATTCCCACAGCATTTAGATGTTGGCCTATTCTACACTGCATCTTTAAAACAAACACAAAACAACCTGAAAATGAGGGGAACTAATATCCCCACTTACGTCATACTGAAGGATGGCTTGGTGTCTTGGTCTGCTGCAGAAGCAATGACATGTTGTGGAAAACCTAAAAAAAAAAGAGAGAGAGAGAGAGTGCATCCCTGGTGTGAGCTTGAACAATCAAACATTTACATCACAAAAAAAACATTAGTTCAACTAAAAATATACAACATCAATGATCATCAACAACAATGGTGCTGGAGGCAACACCTAGTCATCTCTCTGAGTTCCTGGAGTGCATGTTGCTGGTCCGACTCACCCATGCGGATGAGAGAGCACTCTGAGGAGGAGCTGGCAGGCGGAGGCTTCACATGCAGCATCAGCAGCTCACGGAAATGGCTTTCATCCAGGATCACATTGTAGGACCCTGGGGGTGTCAGAGTTTCAATCACATGCTGTTTACTTGGCCCATAGACTCATTCATTCAACATGCTGCATGGATCACACAATGAAATCACCAACTTTCCAAGTCCCCCCCAAAAAATAACAGAAACTATCAATCAAAATATTAGATCAACTACGGTTAAGAGTTCTCAGCATCTTCTTTCCTGGATTCATTGGTA
This sequence comes from Sardinella longiceps, assembly GCA_027497455.2. Lineage (NCBI taxonomy): Eukaryota > Metazoa > Chordata > Actinopteri > Clupeiformes > Clupeidae > Sardinella > Sardinella longiceps. The sequence goes on along the minus strand of JAODXP020000019.1, from coordinate 7,087,242 downwards.
CTCACCGCCTGTGTCTCTTGTGAGGATGGTGCACACTCGCACCTCAGCGGACAGGCCGATTACAGACACACGGATCTTCAGGCTCTGCAGAGTCTAGGACATAAGACCAACACAGTCAGATGACTCAGAGGGAAGGTGCTTTGGGTACTATGCATAGTATGCTCTGTTAACATATAGGGCTGTGTGATGAGACCAAAATACAGTAGCATGTCATGGGTAATCTCATCAATATCAATCATGCAGAATGGGAAGAATTATCACATATATAGAAGATGATATAATATAGCCCAATATAGCACATCACTATCAGTATGATCATCTTCCCCTATTGCGTATGTCCATGCTCAAGTGGAAGATTCAACAAAGCCTGACATAAGCATGCAAGATAAGGTCTTTGATCTCAAAAGGAGTCATCTTCTAAAACTGAATAGCAACTACAAACCACACCTTCAGAAGGTGTATAATATTTAAAGTTTAAACATACCTTTACAAGATCATAGATGTTTGCAGGGTCGCAGGTAGTTAGGCTGCTGAAGATGATGAGAATCTCTCTGCTGGTGTGCCCTGGCAGGTGTCTGGAGAAAAGAAAGAAAAGCTTTGCATATTCTGCTGATACAACATAAGATCCTCATAAATGCCATAAACAATACTTACTGCTATACATGTTGATTCTGAGTACTGAATTGATCACTCTTAACAGCTGTTCTTTGCAATTCAACATAATGAAGGGTTATTCTATGTGTGAATGTCTTACTTAAGTGTCTGCATGGCAAGGTTGATGGAGTTGTAGAGAGAGGGTTCTCCTATACACGTGCTGTCCACAGCTTTCTTTAGGGCAGCAATATGCTTCTTTGGGTTACCTGGCCAACAAATAAATCACATGAGAGAGAGAGAGAGAGAGAGAGAGAGAGAGAGAGAGAGAGAGAGAGAGAGAGAGAGAGAGAGAGAGAGTGTGTATTAGATTATTGACAAAATGACATTTTAGACAAAATGACATATTAAACAAAGTGATGTCTAATGTGAGAGATGTTGATGTCTAATGTGATGTGAGAGATGTTGAGAAATGCCTTGAGTATATCTTACCAGCAAGGTCTGTCAGTTTCTCTGCCCTCTTGTTTTTTGTGGTTATAATGCCTATCTGTAAGGGGACAAGGGCCATGAAAACATGACAGACACCACAGTGTGAACAGGTATGAATCTAGACAAATTTTGGGACCAGTTACATTGAGAATTGAACTGAATGGTCCAGGCGAAAACTTTACCTGACTGATCGGGTTCTGGTCAAAGTATTCATCCACAAAAAACTCCAATAGCTGCAGAATTGAAAGATTGATATAAAAATGACATGCAAACTTGGAATAGAAATACAGTATATCAGGAACATAGGTTGACCCAATTCCCGATGTTCTGTATTACAGTAATTATCATAACAAAAACACTAAGTTTCCATTCCATAGTCATTCTCTCACCTTTAGGGTAGAGGTCAGGCGGTTGGGTTTCAAGTCTTGGTCATCCATGGTTCGGGAATTATCAACCACGACAAAAAGATGCCGCATCTTCACAAAATAAAAAAAACAAGTCATGACAATCACACAAGGTCATTCCTTTCATGGAGAGACATACAAGAGATTCTGATAAAGAGGAAAATTCAACACTCACCATTCCAAGTCGAACCTGCCCATGGCTCTCAATGACCCTGCCATACAAGAGAGAAAAAAAAGTGAGTGAAGTGACATGATGGATTACAATTTTGTTATTATGGCACCATTGGATTCCTCTGTTCTCAAGCCAACCCCACCTTTTCCTTTTGCTCTGAAATAGAATCTCTTCTACGGTGGCTTTCAGAGATCCCGACTCGTCCTCTTTAAGAACCTCCCTGTAGAAAAAAAGGCAAACATTTTCAGATGCTTGCATCTTTCGACAGCGCAAGAATTCTGCACTTCATTAGGATGCAGGACTGTGCTTGGAAACTCAGTTCTTCAATCACTCATACTTACCAGGTTCGCTCGTAACCTCCTTCCCACCTCTTGGCTCTCTCTGGTTCTTCATCCATTTTGTTCTTTTTCAAAATAAAACAAGCAAAATGTCGCTCTTTACATGCTTTTTCTTTTCATTAATGAAAACTCATGGATGTTCTGCAGGCTCGTGTCTAACTACATCATGCAGCACAATGGAAGTAACGTTATCTTTCATAAGAAACAGATCTACGGAATTATTGGGCATACCGTATAAACTACGTGATCACACATCGATTACTTACCTCTAACAAGGACTACAGATATTGACAGATAGCAATGACACAAGATAACGTGACTTCTTTAACTACACGACAAGCGTTCACTCTCTACTCTTCACTTCACTTCGCAAAGATGCCGGTGTTACCGTTTACTGTCCGGTCGGAAACTGAGAGCATTTTTTCTAGTTCCGATTTATGTGTGCAACATGGAATATTCTCCCCAAAGAAATCACATGATTATCCTAGTTGATTGATAAAAAGGATAAAAAACAACTTATGATGAAATCATGGTTTATTTGAAATTTATATTTACAAAAGTATAAAACACGCTGTACATTTTAACCTTTTATGAACAATAGCATGTGGCAGCCAAGTGAATAATATAGTAGGGTACAGATTTGATTACCTGAGAATAATAGTTTTTGTTTGTTTGTTTACTTGTTTAACACAAGCCATAACATTTATCTATTTACATATGTAACTGACATGTACGAATACAAATATCAGTAAAGATATAAAAGAACATGTTTACAACAGCTTAAAAAGAGTTAATTCTCAAAAAGGTTAACTTCATTTTGTTTTTAGGCTCAATCTTGAATTTGAGTAAAAGCTTCAAAAAGAACTTAAATAATGCCATCATTTAAGGAGAGTAAAAGCATAATGAGATGGATACATTCACAGTAGGAGAAATTTGTACTAGGCCTAGTGCTGCTAAAATACATACATACATAGTTAGACTATTATGCCTTCACAAACATGAGAACAGCTAAAAACAGCAACACCATTTCACATATCTTGGCTCTTAACTTCAAAAGACACACTTGGAAATACTAAAAGGCCTGAGCACAGGATGGACACAGACAACAGAGAGGTCAAAGGTCAGAGGTCTTCACGGTCTTTGGTCGTACTGATTGACCCTCTTCTTTAAGTGGGACATCTTAGCCTTCAGGTACTTGCACCTTTTCTTCTTCATCTGGTAATCTGCTGACTGCAGGTGGAGAGACAAAAACATTTGTGAGGTTAACATAGGATATGAGCTAGGGCAGAAAAGAAGTCAAAAACTAAAACTACTTGTGATTAGGGTTGAAAGCAAGATTTACAAGCACATCAAAAGCAGTTTGATGGGAAATATTTGCTTACCCTCTTTAAATTCTTCAGTCTGTTGTATTCATCCATGGCATCCTGTTGACGTACAAATAAGCAAACAAACCGATTAACTCAGTCAGGCTCCAAGTCTTAATCAAAGGGTCAACTTTAAGTCAGCCAATATTTAACAAAAGCAATATTGCACGAGTGGGAGTGGGTGTTGTTAGCAGGATATCGCCATGGCTGTAGTTCGGCCACAGACACGAAGCCGCAACATCACGACCACGAGCAGTACTGTTTCGTTGAAACTTTGTTGAGGGATGTTTATACAGTATCTATGGCACCTACCAGGAACTGTGGACTGCCCTGCTGCAGTCTGTCCAGCTCTTTGTCCACCTCTGCCAGTCCCAGGTTAACATCATCCACCTCTGCCTGGATCCGCTTGTACTCCATATGCTCCCTATCAAACTCACGCTTATAGTCCAGCCTCTGTTCCTCAGTCACAATAGGGGGGAACTCACTGCAAAACAAGGAGAAAAGGAGATGAATCATTAATGTGGACAGGAGACAGTGATGGCAGGTGTTTGTGTGCGTGTGTATTAGTGTGGAGGGGATGTACAGAAATGGATATATCCGCACACTGTTTTAGCTCCCACAATGTGACTTTTCTATTGCTTGTGTTTCGACCAATTGTGGTCTTTAGCAGGTGTCATTTTTATCCAGCACCTGTGACAACTGTTTGGAAAGATGTGCACAAAATGGAACCACAAATGGTGACCCGATCAGATCAGATTTCAAAGCAAGCTGAAAGAGTAGAGCCATCTCTTCTGACCAGGCAAAACAATACAGTATTCTACAGTGTGAACGTGAGTACACTACACACCTAATGTCTTCCCTCCCTCCCAAACTAGAGTATTCCTGATCTATAAATCTTTTGCCCACGTTCTCATTCTAGTTCTAATTCAAGTATCAGATTTATTATCCTTGGAAAGAAAATATGTTGTGTAGCAGTGTAAAGAAAGTAAGGGATAACGGCCGCTGAGGTGTCCCGATATAGATAAATAATGGACGACGCGTATGGCGAAGAACAGCCCGACGGCGAAGCCGAGGTGTCCCGATATTTATCTATATCAGGACACCTCGAAGGCCGTTATCCCGCTTATCACCCGGTTGCAACTAAAACGTATAGATGGTAAGCAAAGTGTTTAAAACATAAAAGAAACATGTGGCTCCGTTTAGAAAGAAGTTATCCTGTTCGGTTGGGGTACTATTTTCTTATGAAAGAAGATCCGCAAGGCTGCATTCTAAAGAGCATTGATAAAGAACGCTGGTTAAACTTTTTTAACCCAACAATGCCTCAGGTGTCCTGTTATCTAGAAATAACGGACACCCTGACAGCCAATCAGAAAACAGTATTCCATTCCACCGGGTGATAACATGAATTAAAATACATAGACATGGACATGGACAACATAGCCTATTAATAAATAATGTTTAGCCCCCAAACACTTCCAATGATTACTCAAAATGGATATGCCCAGGGGTTAAAGTGGGGGGGATCGCAGGGGATTGCGGTGCCGGCACCTCAGACCCCATTCTTCTTCTAACATTTTTCTTTGTTTGTGCCAATACAAATTTGAGAGTTCCCCCTCCTGCCAAATCCCACTTTAGAGAGACCCTATGCAGGATCCGGCGGCGTCATACAGTAAGCTAAGAACCAAACATTATTAAGCATTTCTGCCAATAATCCACCATTTAGAATTACGTAGTCGATGGAGAACGCCGCTAACAAAATGTATCAACAGTTGAATGCGCTGAGAAGGCACAAATCGCGTTGTAATTCAAACAGTAAGCTCCGGGTAAGTCACGTGACCTAGCTTGCTTGCTAACCAAAACAAACGGGGTGTGGACGCTCTTACTGATCTTGCATAGGCGGTATCTGCCTCTAGGAGACTTGGACAAGCTCACGAAGGGACTCATTTTACATTTAGCAATTCCAATGGGTTCTAGGCAATTTATATAAAGGTGCAATGAATAGAAAAAGTCAAAATTTTACCTAAATGTTGCAAGTGGGGGCTTTAACCACTGGATATGCCCCCCCACCCCCTTAAGGAAAAGGACACCACCCCTTACCTGTCCAAGTCGTCAAGGTCATCCAATTCGTCTCCAGACTCTGTCCCCATGTCACTGTATTTCAGCTTGCTCTTCAGCCCACCCAAGGAGCTTGTAATGTCAGAGCTCCTGTAGACACACACACACACACACACACACACACACACACACACACACACACACACACACACACCCTTTAGATCAACAAAATACTCACAAACACCTGCAAGTAATGTTGCAACAGTGAAATGGCATGTAAATAGTTAATTGTATGATATGTGGACTGTACTCATGTTAGTTCAATAGGGCCTTTGACACCCTGTGAAACAAGCTCTTCCTGTTCAGGTAACCCAACAAACACAGTGACAAAAGAGCCTATGTAAGAGCACACTACTGTAGAAACACAAAACTTCAAGCACCTCAGCCTTTAAAGAGCTGGACTATTTGTCCTCTCGAGTCCTGAGTGTTGACTGTTTAGACTCTGGCTACTACAGAAGCCATTCTAGCTCGGACCTTTACATAAAGCTGTCCAGTGAACAACTGGCCACAGTTTGAATGTTAGGATCGCAGATCAGTTAACTCTGCAATTCACTGTATTATGTCCCCTTCTTTTAACATACACATCCATTTCAAACCCTCTTCAAAATAAATGATATGCAAATCTGGTGTTATCTGTCTGTATTCTCTATACTGTATTATATGGTCCATCATGAGCATACTTCCTGGCTATTGGCAAACATGACTTCTAGAATGCTATGCATGCCAAAACACACTTTCCATGTGTACATAGTTTTACTTTTGCTGTCTACCCCTGTTCTGCAGTGAAAGCAGGGAAGTCTTCCTTTGACATATGTGAATGTAAACAAGACGAGCGATCAGCTCACCCTGGGAGATATATGGGTTTCTCTTTATCCAGGAAGATATCTCTAGATCCACCGACTTCATGATTGTAGTCATTCACTAAAGCATGAGGTTCACCCGATACACTCGTCACCTGTAGCCAGGATAAAGGAGAACATTATGGATCTGTTTTTACAGACACATAAATTGTACTATGACTATACAAAAAGAACATAACAATGAAATGGAGGAAACATTTGGCTGTCTGAAACATCACACATGCCTATAGGGGCAGAAGACTGGCCAAAACAGACACCTGCATGCATTCCACTGAGGAAACCAACCCTGTCTGTGTGGTAAATAGTTTAAATCCTGACCTGACATAACCAGTTCCCCCACTTCCACCCAAGCAGAAACTGACACACATGAGCAGTGAAACCAACATGGTTGATTGCAACTCAGTGGAAGATAAAAATCAATGGCCAATCACTTTAAACAATTTGTGGTATTTATTACAGATGGATAGATGTGCACGGGTATTAATCATATATAGCTTTTATTGTTTTAATTGCTTGAAGGCATAAAAATAAAGGTACAGAGACATTGGGGGCATATGGGGTGTGTTGTTGAGGAGGGATTTATCAAGTTTATTTTTGGAAACAATTCTTCAAGTAATTATACAAGTTCTTGACAAATGAAAATGCCGTCGGAAACCACACCCAGAAACTGGACATGAAACTTCTAACCACACCCACCTCCACCACAGTATCTCTGCACCTGACAGAACCCTGATGAAATCAAAAGCCAAAACATGGCATGTACTTTCGCTCCAAGGTTAGAGGGAGCAATATTATTCCATTCATTTTGATTGGCTAAATGTCCAGCATTTCAATATGAGGAAAAAAGGCTTTTAAAAAAAGGTAAATGAGAGAATTTCTTTACAAGTTTTTACAAATTTACATGCGTGTTGGCTGTCACAAACCTTCACCTAGGAGCCATGCCCCCATACTGTGGAGACTGAGTGGGTATTTGTTCCAATTTTTCATAATAAAAGTCATGTCAGTGCGCTCCACATCCAAATAGGATGTGGTTGTTGTTTTTTTTCTTTCAAACAGACAGGTCACTCCACTCCACTCACCCACTCCCCAACACTCTGGGGTCCCACATCACGGAGCGTCTTCACTTCCTCCCAGAGGACGCGGTCCCTGCCATACCTGCGGATCTGGGCACGAGTCTTCACAGCAAATACCAGGAGGATGATGAGCCCCACCACAATGAGAAAGCCAAGAACAATAGCAATGGCCTGAAAGAGAAGGTGAAGGAAATGGATTGGAATGAAGAACATCCGTAAGCACAACAACGACGTCATGTACCAAAACTGGCCCACGTGAACATGACATGGCAAATGGCGAATCTAAAGACTTGAGTAAATATTGATGGCTCAAACAACTATTCAGAAGCAAGAAAAAAACACATTTAACATCTTCTAATTTATGAAATGACAGAACAAGTTGAGCAGCTGACTTGTGCAATATTGTAACATTAGAAACGCAAAATAACAAAGTAGGCTACATTTTACACAACTGTTGCACTTAACCTTCACAAAACAGCAGCAACAACATATGGCCATTTGCAGCCAGGAACAGATAATCATCATCATCACTGCAAACTCACCTCCTGAGGTTCCACCACACAATAGTGATACAGGTACTGGTTAATGAAGATGCCGGAGGCCTGCTGCTGGTTCTGGAACTGGGCACACATCATTTGGATCTGGCTGTACATTACTGACCCTGATGACTGGGCCCGCGGGTTAACAGCAACCAGGTAGACAATAGTGGCGATGAGCATCAGGAGAGCCAAGATGGCTGATATAATGATGGCCGCCAGGTAGAACTTGTGTGAGCGTGCGGTGCCCTGGCGTGACACCACCAGGATGAAGATGATGAGCACAGCGATGAAGGTGATGGCTGCTATGGCGATGATGAAGCCCTTGCCTGTCTTGGGATCCATATATCCACCCCCTCCATAGCCATAGCCGTAGCTCCCAGTGCCCGCACCCCCGCCGTAAGAACCTCCAAAACTGCCTCCAACATAACTGCCCCCACCATAGGTGCCCCCGCCATAGCCCCCAGCACCTAACCCTGTCCCAATGCCTCCCAGTCCCATAGCGGACATGTCATAGTCCCAGGCCAGTGTGGAGGCCACACAGGCAAACACAGCCACACACATAATGATGATGATGATGGCCATTATCTTCATCACACCAGGCGGGGATGTCCACTTATAGAAGTGCAGAAGCTTCTCGTCTGGGTAATAAGAGTGCTGTGATCGATTACGGTGGCCATGTCTGAAGACAAAAGGAGAGGGAATTTAAATTTCTATACCAATAACCAGATCCCTACATCTGTTGTTAATTTCATGGGGAGGATTCACTATTGAACTACAGTAAATGCTCTTTGGCTTCATGTTGCAGTTTCTAGTTCAAGTTAAAATTATGTAATTAATTAATGAAAATCTATTTATTTATCGTGATGAGACAAAATAAAACAATGTAAGAAAATTCAATATTTGACAGACATTCTACTAATGGTGACACACCATCACACATAATGAAAGTAGGTTAAGCAAACTACCTGTTGCTGCCATAGGGAGGCGGGCTGCTGTGCTTGTTTGATGGCATTGTGCTGCTGGGTGTCTTCACTGCTTTCAAGTTTTCAAATGCGGTGAAAAGGGTATAGAAACATTGAAAAATACAACAAAATAAGCCACAGTATCTTAGTACAGTCGTCCAAGAGCTGTCAGTGATTAAAAGGGAACGACCAACATCAATTGTACAAAGATTTTAGTTATGAGAATTAGGATAAGCACAATAGGTCATTTTCATAAACTGTAATAGAAATCATAATAGGCTACTAATAGTCTGAGCCAGTAGCCTAGAATGTTTTCAACTTTGTTACGCGCCAAGTTATTATATCTATCGTTAACATTTTATTGTAACATTAACATTAGATCATTTGGATCATCTAAACTTTCTAAAAGAAATAAATCCCTTGGCCTATAATGGAAATGGCTCATTGATCTATGCTCTCATTCACTAGGCCTATCATTATTTTGCTTTCCCCGGTGTAAACCGCGGAACGGTATCATCGCTCACAACACCAGCAAATAATCTGAAAAACAATGTAGCCTAGTTCACACCCATCAAAGAAAACCACTAAGACTATGCCTAAAGCATTTTGCTGGATTTTACTTGCATGCTAGACTTATTAGCCTACATAAACATGGACGAGCCTTCAACTCACCGTCTCCACCGAGGTCTCGCTGTAGTCTGGGAAAAAAACACTTGTCCTCTATCCCCAAGGATGTCGCGTTATGCTAATGAAGTTAAGCACACCTGTCCGCATCCTCCCTCTTTACGCAGGAGGCCCCACCCCGAAGCTTCACCCAGGGAGCGGAGTCAACAGTTTTGAAAGACGCCATCATTCAACCAAAACCAGTAGCCTAAATACTGGCTGAATTGTCCAACAGGTTCCACCACTTCAGCTGTGTACCGGGAAGCGCTTTTGTTTCTGTTTTGTATAGCTGCCACCCTTGCTGCTGGACATTATCAGTGTAGCCTAGTTTCCCTCCCCACTTAAAGCCTGCTGAGCACAATGGTGTATCTAATCCAGTAGGCAATCTTTTCCTTTTAAATTGATGTAAATAAACCACAAGTTTTTAGAAGGCCCAATGGGAACATGATATTTCTATTAAGGCAGGCCGGAGTAATTCATCTGGAATCGAAATATTATAATTGGAGGACATGGAAATAGTCCATGGAAAAGTGTCCAAGCCCTTTTTGCCATTATCATTATCACATCTTTGCACTTGCATAGGCCCACATACATACATACATACTAACCAATGTCAGCAGTGTAGTTATAGGCATAAGGTAGGCTTCACATGGATCAATTGAGAAAAATGCCATTGTCATTGTCATAATGAATGCCATGTCTGTGTATTTCACTGTTGGGATAGTGAGGAACTGAATCGCCCATTGATGGGACAAATAAAGTCTCTTGAATCTTGAAAAAAGACCACACTCTGATTTTCTAGTTGTTTTATGTAGTAAGACAACTAAAGCCATGTGTCAACTTGCTTTACAAATTCCAATACAATACAATACAAATCAGTCATACAGTATCATCTGCATAAGCATTTTGTGCCATTGTATTATTCCTTCAAACTCCATACTCATTTAAAAACATATTAAGTCTCTCTATTGCTAGTATGCTTACTGATAAGGAAGAACTAAGTACAAAAAAACTTGAACTGAAGGCACAGCACAGCCTAACTGTAAAAAACATCATGGATCACATATTATCCAAAAGTTCATTCAAAATCCTTCATGCTTAAAATGCTGGAAGTTATAAACAAAAGGTGGTGCAAAAGAGCCCTTAGGTCTACATTTGCGAAATAAAACACCATTTGATTTCCAAAGTCTTAGTGCTGCCTTTACAGTCAAGGCGTAACACCCTTCAAGATCACCTGGCACACAGTGATCAGAAACTATCTTCATCCATTTGTAGCACTATTCCAGGAAGCGGATTTCTTGGTTGACAGACGGACAGCAGACATTCATCAGTCTAAAGAGCCTGGAATGTGAGTGAGATTTGACAATCCACCAGGAATTTCTTCCATTCTGATGGGACTCCTTTCCATTTTCCTGCTCAGTTGTGTTCATATTCGTATATTTTCTGCTTGATATGGGCAAGTTTACTCTTGAGATATTCACACCTGTCTTTCTTCTCCAAGAATGTGGGATCCTGTAGTTGTAGCATGCAAATGGTCATTATAAAAATCACACACATGTCCCTTCTGTATACACCTACAAACTCATACAATCAATAGAGCAAATTCTATTATTATGGAACTGTAATATAACTGGAATATAATTAATCGCATTAATTAATCTGATTAGAATGTTATGCATATGTATGTTGTGAATGATGGTAAAAATCCTTTATGATACAAAACTAAGAAAGGTGTGGAAAAAAAAAAGAATTGCGAAAGTGTCATGTAGACTGGAATCCAGTGGGGAATTCTGTGGAGTTGCATATCAAAACAACAGTGGAAACACTGGAAACTCCCTGCTGGCATTTGCGAGAATTTAGGAAACAAGTTGGTCTGAACTATTACAAATATAGGGGAGTTTTTCCTTGCCAATGTTACTCATGGGTGCTCCTCACACTGTATAGCATTGAAACAAATATACTGTATTTGGCACTCGAAATTGAATTGGCCATAACCACTCACCGTTCTCTTCTTCTGATACTCCTGAATGACTGCATTGATCCGCTCCCGCTCCTGAAGGTGACAAACACACACACACAAACACAGACAGACACTCCCAATTAAACCAACATTATCTGTATAACATATGCTATGACCTATGCTAAGTATAGGCCTAATGTAAATATGGAAAGGTTACTATTAATTCTTTTATATAAGTGTCACCAAGAAATCAGGTACCATTTGGCTAGTTGGGCGGAGGTTCTGCATCATGTTGTCCATCTCATCAAATTTTTTAATTAGGGTCTCGACCTCAGCATGTAGTTCTTTGTACTCTGCATATTGATCATTGAACACTGCCTTATAGTTGTCACGCTCCTCATCCGAGTAGATGGAGGGGTATTTCCTGTATATTTGTATGCAATGAAAGGGAGAAATATAGGATGAAAAAGGCAGGGATAAAGATGTCCAAATCTCATTAAAATTCATTAAAAACAAATCCAGGTTATATTCTCACTCACGCCACATAATCTGGAATTATCACAGGTTTTGGAATGTGCCCAGCCGGAATGTGTCCCCGGATTATCTCCGGCTCAATCGTGGGTGCAGGGGACAGCGCTCGGCCATCAGACTCCACGGACAGCATGGCCTGCCTCACCGGCTCAGAGACACTGGAGCCAGGGCCAGTCTGCACAGAGAAGCAAAGTGAGCAGAGGTGGAAGTTGGATACAATATGAAGCTACTCATATTGAAATGTCACTTCACAGTGCAGTTTGTAATGTAACAGTATGTGATGCTGACTGACTTTGCATTTGTTATGTGTGTGTTTATGTTTACATCTCTAATCTTCAGACGCTTTCGTTCAACACAAAGAAAAGACCAATCAAAACAGAGATATAGTTCACCCCACAGGGCTTGCTGAGAAACTCCATGCTGAGGTACATGCTGGGAGTGTTTTGTTTGTTTACAATATAAACACTGACATGGTACCAACAGATTAATTCTCAAATCACTTAGCATCTCTGACTGCACCAAAAACAGGAATAGAAAGTACCAGGCCAAATGGCACTGATGCCGTCGTCTTCATCTGTAAAATACAAAGCAGAAAACAAAGAATTGTTATGATGTTATGCATGTCACTGCTTAATAAAAAAAACAGCATTGTTTTGAAACAACTTCATGATTTATGATTCACACATATAATTCACAGCCAGTACAAATGATGGTTAAGCAGCATGGATGATGACTGAAAAGTGTAATTGCTCATTATCAACCCCCAGAGTGGGTTTTCAGACTGTCTCACCTCTTGAGCCAGACCCTCTCGGCGCATCCGAGCTGCCTCATGCCTCCACAACTTCAGACACACCCCTGAGCCAATCAGATACACCACCATGTTCACAAAGAGGAAAACCACTGCCGCAGTTTGACCTGCTTCAGTACGGCAAAAGGCTGCATTGGGGCCGTTGTTGAACACGTGGTAGTTGCAGAGTCCGCCCCGCGTAGTGTCCCTCACATAGATGATGCCACCGGCCATGTAGAGCATGCTCAAGGCAAAATTGATGATGCCCTCTGTGATGGGCCACCAGCTGGAGTCCAGCAGGATGGTGCGGTAGTACATAGTCATGCCCAGGACCAGCAGGATGATGGTCACAATCCAGGCCAGGCCTGCGACCACCAGCACAAAGGGAGTCTTGGGCCCCGTGTACTGGCTCCCACTTCCATACATGCCTCCCATGGCGCCCCCCATTCCCCCAATCCCCATCCCTGGCTGCGAATATCCGAACATGTTGAACCACTCGTTGTCCTTATGCACGTACGCACAGACGCAGGCAAAGACAGCCGCCCCGAGCAGCAGTTCCACACACGCCAGTATGCGCAGCAAGCCGGCCCAGGACTTCATGTAGGCGTAGCGCTGGTGGTACTCCTCCACACGTTCACTGTAGGTCATGGCCGAGCGACCTGACGCCCCAGAAACGGACTCAGGCAGCTCCCCCAAGAGCCTGGCCTCACGTTCTTTCTGGGAGGTGTAGCTTCCTCCAGATCCACCATAGGGATCAATGTATGATTCTGCAGCACCAGGAGAAGAGGGGCGGGAGGTTGGAGGAGAGCAGCGCACCCCATTGGTGGTAGAGTTTTTGTTCTGTGAGCGGAACGACCAGCGATTGCTGCCCCGGAAAAAGTTCTTCACAGAGTCAGGGATGAAGCGACGGACTGGCTTGATGTCCATGGCGTCGTCGTGGTCGTCCTCTGTGTCACTAGGGTAAAACTCAGAGCCAACTGGAGGGTAAGAAGGGAGCGGAGGAGGTGGCAGGGGGTCTGCACTCAGTGCTAGTTCTGTTTCCCTTGCAAGTGACCCAATGGGCACTTGGTCATAATGGGGATCTCGAACCCGGTCAAAGTGATCTTTTGACCCATTCCATGCAGACATGGTGAGCCGTCTTTCATAAACCCTACAGAAAAGAGGTTGAAATTTCACAGAATCAAATCCACTGATCACATCACACCGTTTTAACATGACATTTTACAACTTTTATAAGCTTTCATAAACACATCAAGACGAGCTCCTAAACCACTTTTCTGTAGTCTATCACATAGGCCTGCAGACTTTTTGACACCTCCTTATAGCCTACCGACCTCACGGTCACCTGAAACATCGTCAACCCGCACACATAACTATCATACTGTAGCCAAGAAAGTTATATTCGAGTGTCAGCTGGTAGCATAATGGAATACTGAAACAGAAAAACAGGCTACCTTTATTGGTGAGTTTGCGTGGCTCTTCCACCGTAACTTTGTTGGCTATTTCAAGGCACCTGCAGACCAAAAACAATTCTGACAAAAACACAAAATTTCAAAAGCAGCTCGAAAAACTGTGTTTTGTATTGCCTTCCCAGGTTATCTTTTATAACAACAGATGACAATGGCCCCTTAGACCTTTGAGGAAGGAGAAGACCACCAAACGAATAAACAAAGCGGATGTTCTGAAGATTGATACAATTTCGACGAAAAATTCTCTCTACAGGTTACATTTGTAGCTCATGTGTTCTACTGTTAATTAATAGGTTCGGCGTAAAACTATGCGATCCCCTCGACTAGTTTTCGTTGTTCATTACATTTAATAAAATGTAGGCTACTCACCTGTCTCTGATATATGCACCTTTTTACCTTGCTTCCAATTACCTTCCACCAACGTTAGAGCGCCGGAGGGTTGTCTTTACTCAGTCCATCCCTTTAGATGACGTACTTGTTGAACCTGTTTGGCCAGTAGCCTATGAGTAGACGCGCGATTATGTGCATTCAAACATAATAACCATATCACCGAGTAGTAAATAAATACTACATCTTAACATCACGTCGTCTTCTTAATATGACATAGGCCTGCATACTAATACACATAGGCCTACAGGTGGCTATCACAAAAAGGTTTGCCGTCTAATTCCAATGGTTTTTTTGTTTGTTTGTTTTTTTACATTTCAAAATAGGCTACTAAATTGCAGATAAATACAGTAATCATCCGAACCATGAATATATGGAATATTTCAGTAAGCAAACAACTGTTAAACAAATCAGACTGTGATTGATTTTAGGAAATTCAAAGAAGTGACAGACATTTGTTGTACACGCCTGGCATCTTCTTAGTCAGCTTCATGACAGAGCCATCTGAACCTACCCCAGCATTCAAATTCTTACTAGAGGAAATGAGTTGCGATTTAAGGTAATTAATCATGGCAATGTTTTGTGATTAACCAGATTTTAATCATCAGCACAGCATTTCTAATGATAAAGTCTGCTTATGCCAAACATCCTGACAAGCTAGAAAAAAAGTAAACAGATATCATTACAACACTTCAAGGGGAAATTTGTCAAGCATTATTTTTATTTGTACTTACAAGTAGTACCCCGCAGGCCTGATAGCCTACTGATGACATTTTCAACCATAAATTGAACTGTTATTGTAAATCTTGATTTACATACCAAAAACAGGACCAGAGAATATTGGTATTCCAGAGTTCTACCTTTCACGGCAACATTTTTCTGTTACATTATGAGATGGGCTGTGCATTTTTCTTCAAACTAAAGGGCCTGAGGAAGAGTGAAAACTCCTGTATAGAATACAAGATAGAACCCAACTGTGACATGTCTTGAAAATACAAAGCAGCCAAGTCAGATTATTGTCTTGTAAAATTTACTGCCTTCAAGCTTAAACCATTAATTGGAATGTACGTGCCAAATTACAAGTCTTACTCAAATGTAACCCCCAATGATCCATGGTTCATGTTTCATACAACCCCCCCCCCCCCCCACACAAAACCTCCACGCGTGCAAGGTGCTGTGTACACTATAAAAATAAATCTGTAATTTCTATATGTCACTCAGTCCTCAAACACCTTGTGATACTTCTATTAAGTGCAGTGTAACAGATAAAACCTCTCTGCACCCATGCATCTGAACAGCTGTGTGGATTGGTGCACTTCTCCTGGTGTGAAAGTGACTTCACAATCATCTGCCTAATAGAGTCCGAACAGAAGGTACCAGAAATGGCTTTAGTTATTATCCTTCATCCACTGCTCTATCCATTGTGAAATCTGATCCAGGTTCCTCTCCAGGTCCTCAGGCTCATTGCTAGGCAACTGGTGAACAATCTCTGACTTGTAGGCCTCCATAGCCTCCTCATAGATGGTCTGGAAGATCTCACATTGGACGTTGTCCTGGAGTTTCTTTCCCGTGTATCCCCTAGAAAAGAACACACACACACACACACACACACACACACACACACACACACACACACACACACACACACACACACACACAATGATTGTACTTCATTGCATTAAATTCTGTAACTTGCACACGTTTTGAGTTTAGGGGAGGTGGAAAATAAGTTCTTAATTTATACTGCCTCAAAATTGGAGAATCACTTGTTGACAATCTTACTTCAATCTTGATTGATAGGCCTATGGGGTTTACCTCCCAGACTATAACATTATTTGTCTTCTGTAATAGCATGTGATAAACAGGTATGCAACATATTCTACAGTATACGCCACAGTATACTTTCAGCTCATGCAAATGCTCAGTTTGTGTGCATATTTATGTTTATACAAACCAATCTAGACCAGAATGGATTGTATGCCTACCTGCTTTCCAGCCGGTTATACAAATTGGTGTTATCAGTGCGAAGAACAAAGACAATGTCGAACCATCGCTCAGGGAAAAAGTCACAGCCGTGGTAATCCACTATGATGCCTCCGTCTCCCATTTTATCATCCAACTCATCCACCACCTGAGCTTGCCAAACACACACACACACACACACACACACACACACACACACACACACACACACACACACACACACAGAGAATGAATAACGTTACTGTGCCCCCTTTATGATAACAGATTTTTCAAACCAGTACAGTAAGTGAGTCATTTGCAGAAACATACCCTGTCTTCATCCAACACTGGACACTGATATTCATCATCAAATCCATCAAACAGTTGTCCTGAAGGCATAGAAATATGTATTATTTAAGAACAACCAATTTGGCTGTTGATCTGTTGACAATCTGTAGGAATGATAGGCTATGCGTTGAAGCATGTTTACCTTCCTGAGCCAGGTCACCAACATTGATGTATGTTAACCCTGTTCTCTGAGCAAGCTCTTTGCCTAAAGTAGTCTTGCCAACACCAGGAGTTCCTAAGGAAATATATACATAGGCCTACTGTCAGCAAGCAGTCATAGGCCAAATGCCCAGCATCATTACATTGTGGTGACAGACGCTCTCGAACAGACTCACGTTGTTCAAATGTTCACAATCTTTAGACAAGGCAAGATTATTCGAATTTTATCAAAAACAATTACAAATTCTTATCCTTTATAGTAGAGCAAAGAAGTTAACTCATGAAGTAGATGAGTCTCCTCAGAACATATCATTAACGTTATCTCCTTACCTGTCAGTAGAATATTTGGTCTTTTCATGATTTTCATCCTAGATGTCACACTTTACACACAGTATAAACAGGTGTTTACTATAACCGACGTCTAAGAGCAAGACGAGGACCCTTTCAAAGATTACTAGTATTAATGGCAAAAAATGTAGCCAAACTTCACCCACAACAGACCACAAAAACGTGCTCTGGAGTGTGCTGGATGTTCTGCTACGTCATACACATGCGACAAAATAACGAGTGAACGTTGTTTTAAAGGGGTATTCCCAATTTCAGAGTTGTTGATTTTCACCTAACGTTAGTGGTTTTGTTTCATATTTTGGTGAAAATTAAGGTAAGATTACAGCTATCATTTATTACTACATGGCACAATGAGCTAGTTTCCAGTTATTTATGTGTTTAGAAACAGTTTTGCCATAGATAATTCCCTTTTCGCTAACTTTAGTTTAGCTAGCTAAATTAACGTTAGCTTGCAGACTACGTCAACGTTAACCAGCCTCAGTCAATGACTGCAACATTTAGGTCTATATAAATTGAGAAACTATGAATTTCTACACTGCATATTCTTTATTGTAATTTGCTAACTTATGTTAGCCCGTTTTGTGTAAATTAGTTCATGGTTTCCCTTCAAATTCACTAGTGTTTACAGGAGGTTGCAACCAACAATCAGTGCTACAAGTCTTTATCATAACGTTACCATAACAATTGTCAAACCGTCAGAGTCTTACCAAAAATCAAATATTGGTAAATAGTCATTCCATACGTTTAGGATTTGTTGGTAAATGCATGCCTAACTTCTTAAAAACAGAAACTTACATCTAGCCCTTTAAATTAAGTGTGACGTATGTACAGTTTGAGTGTTTTGAAATCGGACGCATGATACTGTACTTCTGGTCTGGGATACTGTAACTATGTAAATACTCTAATTAAACAGGGTTAGTTAACTAACCGGTCATTCATTGTAACTAATCTTTCATTGTATCCATGTTGTTAAGCCCTCCTGCTGAGTATTTTGGATGGAACGCATTGAGGCTGATAATGTCAAAATTGTCTCTGGGAGGGACATCCTCTGGTAAAGTAAGTGAGCCCACGCGTATTTGTCCTTTAATTACGTTGCTGCATTTTCTGTTCTCCAGCTCTGTAACATAACCTCCTGACTCTTCATCACATTTTCCCCAGTTGAACAGTTGGGTGGAGCCATCATTTGGTGGTCTTAGTTCAGGGTTGGGTGATTTTTCACTGAAGAAAGGCCAGCGCACTGGAGAGGGCAAGGGGAAGGGGAAGCTCTTAAGCAGTGACACCAGCAGCAAGCGTCCAAAGAAGCGGAGGGCAGAGTCTGGTGCCTCTCTTTTGCAGTCACACTCTACAGAAGTATCGCCTGTTGACCAGGATGAGCCGTGGGTGGATAAACACAGACCATGTTCACAGGTGATGGCATGCATTGTGATCATAACAGTTTTGGAAACATTATGATACTAATGCTATAATACGGGAAATGACAGGGAAACTTTTGTTGATGAGCAATGTCTCTGATTCATTCACATAATACTTTTCATATCTGCATGCTTACTGGGGTGGGAATCATTCACTGAATGTTGCAGTTACTTTATGTATATTACCTTGTGCTTCATGTAGGTGGAATTGGCAGTTCACAAGAAGAAAATTGAGGAGGTTGAAAACTGGATCAGGGGTCATGTAGACTCCAAAAACGTAAACAAGGTTTGTCTTGCATGAACTTGAATGTGTGTCATTTTTACATCAGAATAGGTTTTATTGGCCAAGTACACTTAACTTACACAAGGAATTTGACTTTGGTAGGTGTTTACTTTTTTTCTACAGGTGACAATAGACATGTTGTAGTATTTGTAGACAAATAATAATATAGACATGTGTGGTACAACAGAGACAACAATAGGCACATATGAACATAATGCACAAATAAGTAGGCCAAGTGTTGGATGCTCTTTTGTTTCTGTTACATGTTCTTACTGATAGCAAATGATGATAGACATTTCATAGCTGATGTCCCAGGTATGTCTGCATCTTTCTCCACAGGGTGGCACCATTCTACTTCTAACAGGCCCGTCTGGATGTGGGAAAACAGCCACAGTGCGTGTTCTTGCCCAAGAACACAACTTCCAGATCCAAGAGTGGACAAATCCTACTACTGTTTCCGAGTATCGAACCGATGACTCCTTTAGAGAGACCTTTGATCCAGGTATGATCAGAGCTCAGAACATCTTGTGAAATTCTGCATCTTTGTGATAATCCAGTGATATGCATGTTACGTATGCGACTTACCCTGAATATCTGCAAAAGTCTTGATTTCCTCCTCCTTCGTCTCTAATCAGATTCCAGGTTTAATGGATTTCAAAGCACTTCACAAACTGGGGCCTTTCAGGAGTTCTTGCTCAGGGCCAACAAGTACAACCGACTCCAGATGAGTGGAGACAGCCTGACGGGTGACAGGAAGATCATTCTAGTGGAGGTACTGGAGAAGTCCATCAACAGTCTTGTGGGAGGATGTGATGCACAATAGCATATGCAATATTAGCATTGTTCCTGAGGGTATTGTTACTACTGAATGGTGAGATTTATCTTTTCTGTACCATTTTTCATGTAATTTTAGGAATTCCCAAACCAGTTCTACAGGCAGCCGGCATGCTTGCATGATATTCTAAGGTGAGACTTGTGTACTGTACTGTCCTGTCTATCTACCAAGAATTTGATGAATGACTTTTTTGTGATTAAATGGAAAACACTCTGATTATTTGTCAGAACCAGAATTAATCTCATCCTTGTTGATGTCTCACAGGCGCTATGTCAGGACGGGCAGGAGTCCTCTAGTTTTTATTGTGTCGGACAGCCTCAGTGGAGACCGGGGCTCAAGACTACTGTTCCCAAAGGACGTGCAGGATGAGCTGGCAGTCAGCAACATCAGGTGATTTACCCTCTCAGCTGCACCAGCAAGCACACATTCTATCCATGACTACTGTATATTCAAAATGAAACGTATGACTGCATTATACAAGGACTCACAACCACCAGAGTGGGACTACGTCTTTTATTGACGCCCACTGCAGTCACACTTATAATGACTAGACCCGTGTGCTGGGAGAGGATGCTCTTGTACTAGTGTGTACATGCACATGCACACAGAATACTGTGTTTTTGCAGCTTCATTATATATTTATGTAATATTAATTGATTAATCTCTTCATCCATCGATTGTTTTTTTTTTGTTTGTCAGTCAACCCCATCCCGATTTAGTGCTGACCTCTGTTGTTTTGCTGTCTTGTCTATCCCAGCTTTAACCCCATCGCCCCCACAAGCCTGATGAAGGTCCTCAGCCGCATTGTCACCACAGAGGCAGGAAAGGTCAGAACTTCTACTCACACATACTTTTGTCTCAGCTCTCTAAGTCTCTGGCTCTGCAGAGTCTACAGAGCTGCTCAATATATATATGTGTGTGTGTGTGTGTGTGTGTGTGTGTGTGTGTGTAGAGCGGGGGCAGGATTACAGTTCCTGATAAAGCTGCCTTGGATCTCTTGTGTTCGGGCAGCTCAGGAGACATCCGCAGTGCCATCAACAGTCTACAGTTCTCCTCTCTCACAGGTGAAAGACACATCACACTATCACAACTTAATTCGTCCACCATGATAATCCAATTTATGTCCATTGTTTGTGATGATGCATTGTAGAGAACAGCTGTGAAGCGTGGCTTCAAGACTAAAACATTGTAGAATTTAAACAAAGCTCAGATGTAATAAACACACAATAGACTTTTCATTTTATGAGGAAAGATGTCATGCGTGAATGTGGTTGTCAAAAACACTAAAAGGATTTTTTGATCCTTATAAAGATCACTCGCTTGAGAAGAGTCTCTGGGCTGCCAAGAAGGGGAAGTCAACAGCTGCCCCTCGAAAGGCAGGGCCCAAGGCCAAAGCAAAGAGCAGGTCCTCTAAAAGCACTGACACACTGGAGGAGAGTCAGGCCATCGGAGGGAAAGATGCCTCCCTCTTCCTCTTCAGAGCACTAGGGAAGATCCTCTACTGCAAACGTAAGATGTGACAAGCTCTCTTCTCTGGTTTTAAATATACTGTAGTAATGTTAGCAGCCAGCTACATTTTTATTCATTGAAAAAATTGCTTTCCAGGTGAGACTTTCGAGGCTTCAGAAGCACCCAGATTACCTGACCACTTATCAGAACACCAGAGGGACAAATTACTGATAGACCCTGAGGTACCAGATTGAAGAGTCTTACATTGTGATTCTACAACAAAGTAATGGCATAGTGCTCAAACATTGATCTTGTTTTCTTCTTCCTTAGCTGGTGGTTGAGCGGTCACACATGTCTGGAGAGTTTTTCAGTCTTTACCTCCAGCAGAACTACATGGACTTCTTCTCTGACATAGATGATGTAGCTCGGGCTAGTGAATACCTGTCAGACGCCGACTTCCTCACAGCGGAATGGAGTGTGAGTCTATCTTCAGCTCATCTCTGCTTATATCATTTAAAAACCAATTAAAGTCAGTACATCTGGCAAAAGTCAGTCTGAGTTTGATAGAGTTGTAGAATATAATTGCTGCCAGCACCTTCAATCAAGACTGCTCGTTTTTATTTTTTATTTTTTTATTTATTTTTTTTTTTAATTCAGTTCTATCTCAATTCAGTCTTTAAGTAACTGGTTTGTTGTGAAGTGTGCCCAAACTCGCCTGAAGTTAGAATTGTAGTTATCATAGTGATGGGATGATGGAGGATCTTTGTCCCATTTGTCCCTTAACTGTTCTCCAGTGTCGCTCGACCATGCTGGAGTATGGCTCTGCTGTGGCCACCAGGGGTCTCATCCATGCCAATTCTGCCCGGGCTAAAGCAGACTGCCACACCTCAGTGGGCTTCAAGCCTCTCCACAAACCCCACTGGCTTCTGGTCAACAAGAAGGTAAAGGAGATTACAGGGTTAACAGTGTAACTTGTGGTAGCTAGGCTGGCTGTTTGGCCTCCTCATTCACTCGCAGTGAGTGTTGTTTACATGGTTTTATATAAGGAAGGATTGCTAAGGATTTGGTGCCTTTGTTATCCCAGTACCGAGAGAACTCCCAGGCCGCCCAGTCACTCTTCATAAGCTTCTGCCTCCCACCTGTTGACCTGCAGACGGAACTAGTGCCTTACCTGGCCAAACTTAACAACCCTATGAGGAACCCAGGTGACAAACACGACTCTTACTCTTTACTTCTGTACCTGTTTCTCTCTGGCAAACTCACATGGCCTTATTTATACAAACTTTGTCATAGACAGTGTTTCACTTTTTGAATAATTAACTGAGTATTGGTGCTTATTTTTTTCATATGTCTTATATGTATACCGTTTTGAGAATGCTCTGTTGAAAATCATTTAATGATTATAACTCTGTTTGAAATCATATGAGCTACAATCTGCAAGTTTTTTTGAAGTTTGTTTCCCTATTCATTTCTCTCACAGCTCAGATTGCCTTTCTTCAGGATGTAGGCCATCTTCCTCTTAGGAAGTACCCAGGAAGGTATGGAGTGAATTCTCTTAACAGGCTTGATGCCCCCCTTGAGTTCCTTTTATGTATCAAGACTGTCAAAGGATAAATCTGCTGTGAATCAACCCAAAGCTCTGTTGTTGGTCACTGAGTGCTGTGAAGTGGAAAAAAAAGAAGTAGAAAATATGATGCAACATAGACTGAATATCAAACCAACTGAGTGGAGCATATGAAAATGAAAATGAAGTGAGTTTCTGTGCACCACTCGATTAGTTTTGGTTGGAGATTTGCTAATATGCTCTATGTTGCATCAAATTCTCTAGTCCCTTCTTTCCTACTGACATCACTTGGTAATCTTGAACAGCATGGCTATGAATTAATTCATTCAGGATCTCTCCTTTTATGGCGCTCTATGTGTTGAGAATGTAGAGAGTAACCTTAGTCTAGTAAAAGATACACTCAGCCTTGGTTCCTCTGCTGTAGATTGAAGCTGGAGACTCTGGGTGATAAAGACCCTGGGCTGCTAGACGAGGAAAGTGATGGGGAAGAGCCAGCCAGCCAAGCTGTCCATCCAAAGGGAACCACGAATCCAGATCCAGACGCAGGGCCAGAGGCAGAGCCTGCCCCATCTAGCAGCCAGGATGCTGGGGTAGATATGCCCATGAGCCAACCCCAACCCACCACCACAGAGGCCCTGCTCGAGGAAGAGGACCTGCTCATAGAAGAATATGACAGTGACTGAAAAACCAGACAGTGTTGGACGATAATATTCCAGAAAAAATCCTCTCGCCAATCCAAGTTTGGTGATGTCCAGACAAAAATGGGTTTCTGTCTTCACACAAGACAGCCTTTGTTTTGTTTTTTTTGTTTTAATAATTATATTGTTTGGACCTTCTTTCTAGTATTTATTGCGTGTTGGTCTTGTTCATATCACATCCAGTGGAGCAGACGTTACTACGAATGAGAGACTTGTGGATTCTGGATTTTTACTGGAGCCCAGAGAGAGTTTAGGATTTCCTTTCTGAAATATTTATGTTTGTTTGCATTCTCACAACACTGTGTGTGAATATTATTGTCCTCAGAGCAGTTTTTTTCTTGGACAGTGTATATAAAAATGTGAAACTATAGTGAATATCTGTATTCATTGTATGAACCTCCTTTGTCCATGATTCAAACAGTTAAAGCCGCATACCTTTTAACATGAGGTAATTTTGGAAAGTTAATATCAGCCATTGTCATTTAGTTCAGTTTAATAAAAAAAGAACTGCAAAACTATTATTTGGTGATGTCTTAATAACACTCAGTGTAATCACATGTCCCTCCTTTGTTCCAAATTGTTTTGCCATAGGCTATTAGCATTTTTTCTTTAAGTTGTAACTGTGGATGTGAATGTGTTTGCCCTCTTCAGGCGAAAAGGTAATGACACGGAAGGCGTTCCCAAACTCACACGCAGAACGACACACAATAGAACATCCTGTTTGCAAAGTGTCGTGGTCAAAACTTCGCATGGAGGAAGAAAATGCTCGCCAATATCCTAAGTAAACGCTTTCATACTATTTCTGGAATAACACCTTAAGGAATGGACTCATTTCGTCTGATTAGTATTATTTTATGGAGGTTATGCTGACCTGTAACAGTGGCCTAACTCCCTGACTTCTTGGCAGGAAAAGGCTCTTGCGTTGCCAATAAGGACTTGGGAAGACTCGGCATCAGCAACAGGTGGACTGATTCGATTTAACATTATTTCTATTTCTGGTCCTACCAGTGTTATTTCACAATATTTTCGCATGGCGTGACAACACTTTTGACAACACTTTTATCGGTGTTTTTCTCCCTGGGTCATACATACATCCCGCTGTCGGCGTTGTTTTGGCAGGAAATTCTAGCTACACAGAGAAACAAATTAACGTTAACTCTTCCCTTA
Organism: Sardinella longiceps; assembly: GCA_027497455.2. Taxonomy (NCBI): domain Eukaryota; kingdom Metazoa; phylum Chordata; class Actinopteri; order Clupeiformes; family Clupeidae; genus Sardinella; species Sardinella longiceps. Next base: position 7,062,313 of record JAODXP020000019.1, on the reverse strand, counting down.
GTATAACTTCTGAAGTATCTTCGCACCCAAAGGTAATGTCATTGTATACTTACGTTTGTGTTACCACATCGGCACAAGAAAGAAAAAAATCTTTCAGCATTCATTTGTCAGTTTGTTTGGCAGCTAGCTCCAGGTCGGTTTTGCGCTTCGGTGTCCACCATCACTTTTTGGGATGCAAGCAGGCAGAGAACTGGCAGCCTCCACCAGTATAACAAGTGGTGAGGATGATATGACCGAGGGTGACTTGGGGGATGGAACAAGGGTAAGACCCAAGATTTCATCCTACAAGATGAAGCACCCAGTTCGAAGTAGAAGCCAAGGCGACTTCCAGGAACTTTTGTCACCAACACACTCCTTGAAGAGGAACAGCATTGGAGCAGGAAGCAGAGAGATATTTACCTGGACACCAAGCAGTGAAATGTGCAATGGCTTGAGGAAGGACTTGTTGCATGGAGGACAGGTCTCACATAGCTGTGAGAACAGAGAATCAGGTATGTTGCCCATTTTACAAATGCACTGCCCAACATAAAGCAGTGACAGAAATTTCAACAGCAATTGGGCAGTGTACCTATGTTACTTAATAGGAATACATTTACACTTTTGATGTTTATGTTTGTCCATGTTGTACTCATATAGTCTAATATATACACTGCCCATATTGCTGTGTAACTGCATGATACACAAGTTCTGCGTTAGTCGCTGCATAGTAGCCAGTAGCACAAATGGCACTGTTGGTGCTTTCTGCCAGTTGCCCACTTTTGTACCTTTCATATCGTCTCACGACACATGTAGGCTGTAGGCCACTTCCCTGAACCATAGCATATTAACGTTATACCACATCACCATCCTGTCCTACTTGCCAGCTGTTCCATAGTTTAGGGTTTGTTCTGGAATGAAATGGTTATCAAGTGGCATAGGCCAGTGTAAAGGATAGGCAGGTTAGGTGGACTTGTGCTTGCCATCAGCAACAATAACGTCATAGGACAGTTCCTTCTGCTTGACTTGCCCTTACTTTTCTAAATCCCCTGGTATTAGGATATTTTTATTTTTCATTTAAATGGACACATCCTAGTCACCAGCTGCAGTGCTTGTGTCCCGCCATGAACCCTGATCTCTCTACTCAGCTTGTTGACTGAGTGATGTTTATTTTGGCGTGTGTAGTGCAGTTGAGGAAATGCCAACATCTTTGCTCATGGCCAACAATACCTTAAAAGTCTGTTGACGTCTATATCAGACCTCCTTCTCCCTTTCTCTAAGGCCATAAGGCCACGGCCCTTTAAATCATTTCATGCGGCCCGCCTACAAAGGTTGAAAAGAATTGTAGGTGTATGTTGTTTAAAAACAGTTCTAGCGATGCACTTTCTGCAACACAACCCTGGCTACTCCCTATGAGGTGCATCTTAGACCTGCTGAACAGGAAAGGGATACAAAATTAAGTGGTGGCGCATTTGGACTTTATTAGTGATGGTCAGAAACATGAGGAAATGTGTAATTTTTTTCACCCATTGCTCATGTGGTCCTCAACAAAAATGAGTTTGACACCCCTGCTCTAACGGGTTTAAATAATCAAGGCATTGTTAACTCAGAATTTTGGCCATTGAGTTGGTTGAGCAAATATGTATTGGCTGAGCAAAAGAAAACAAATAATGTAATTTATTATAGAATGCCTGAATGGATCAGCAAGTCTACCACATGACTGGATCCTGTATGTTCAGGTACTTCTAGAAGTAATCTGAAAGTGTATTTCCTCTGTACTAGAGTATTGTGTATTGTTGTAGATTGTTGAAACCTAAGGTGTCTTTTCACACTTGATCCAGAATCCCATGGTGATGGAGGAAGCGTGGACTTGCAGATGAGACTGCAGGAGGTCACTGTGGTGAGTGAGTGCAGACATGACAAAGGCACTGTCTCTGTGTCCGATACAACATGTTTAATAAACATTAAATGCCCTTGCCCTGCTGATCTACAGTACAACCACTCCACTCCAGTCGTCTGTGCGCAGACAGCGGAAGAAAAGTTGTATTGACTCCAATCCGGACTGTGCACAGCTCCTTGAGTTTTGCAGACGGCCCTGCCTCAAAATGCCTGTGGACATTTCAAATGCTACAAACAACCTATCTAACTCTGATATGCCTATATCTTAATAGGCCTAGGCTACTTGTTATGTTTCTTTTTTATTGTCATTATATTATTTTTGTTTGTTGTTGTTGTTCTTCTTCTTCTTCTTTAAGCCCATTTTGTTGCATTCTGTGCATTAAAAATGCACTATTTAAATAAATACTACAACTACTACGTGTTTAATAGGCCACTTTAATAGACACCAGAAGTTGGACCATCGCCCTGGTGCAGGCATGGACTGGCCATAGGGCTTACAGGGCAATGCCCGGTGGGCCAATGGTCAGTTTTGGGCCGGTGCTGTCATAATTTTCTTGAAGTATACTGGGCTAGTCCATTTAAATCTCTAATGATCATGCAATGTTTCCAACTTTCAGTGTTATTTTAGCTTGCTATGAAGTTATTGTTGAATAAAATCATGGTGGGCCGCCACAGCCAAAAATGCCCGGGCCATTTTTTGGCCCCAGTCCGGCCCTGCCCTGGTGTGTGCACAAACCATCAGGTGTACTGCTCTGCCTGAGCCTGTACTGTGCTGTGCTGTCATGTGCTTCCAGGAGGTGGAGCTGTTGCGCTCAGAGCTGGAGGTGACCCACCGTCAGCTGGAGGGGAAGCATGAGGCTCTGAGGATCCTCCAGGGGCATGTGAGTGTGAAAATATTTACACAGGAATATAATAATCAGACTACAATATCATGTGGGATTAGGAAGTAAGTTTAATAATCTAATGTCATCCGTAGTCCCTCAGTCAAGTATAATTGTTCAAGTCTTTTGCTTGCATTGTACCATGCCTGATATCTTGATATCTTTGCACTTTATGTCTAGTGAGTTGTGATGTCTTATATACATCTTAGTTGTATGTCTTAATTTTTACTGCACATTTGGAGCTTGGAGAAATGCAATTTCAGTCTGCGTGCAGTGTACTGTTGCAGTGCTTGATTGACAATAAAGTTCGCTTTGACTTTTTTGACTTTGACTTCAAGTCTTTTGCTTGCATTGTGATGGGTAGGCCTATGTGTTTTGTTACCAATCCCTCTCCATTACCAGGCAATATTAGATAAGGCGACTACGCATACTAAAATCGTACTCCAGAAGAGTGAGGAGAGGGCCAAAGCGTTGGAGAAGGTAGGGGAACGATGAAAACAATGACCGTTTTAGTAAGCTGCTTAAAGCATCCATTAGGCTGTACTGATGCATTCTTGCACTTTATTACTAAATCAACTATACAAATGTGACGACAAACAAAAAACTGTTAAACTGTGATGTTAAACAAGAATAGAGCTTTTTGAAATCTAATATCACCCCCCTCTCGCTAATCTAATCTTTCAGGAAGTAAATGCTCTACAATGGGAAATTAATTTTAATCAGGAGAGATTTAAGAATATCGCACAGTCGTGGGAGCAGAAGTATGAGAGGTATGTTTGGTTTTTTATGTATATAGTTTTATTCCTTATTATGGACATATTAAACACATATTCACCTGCAGGGCTTTTTTTTGTTTTCTTGGTATTTGATAGGGTATGTTCGGAGAATCAAGCTTTGAGCAAAAGACTTGAAGAAAGAACCAAAGAGATACAAACACTAAAAACAGAGAACACTTGTGAGTATTGAAGTATTTGAGTATAGAATACTACAGTCTGTCAAAATGGGACTCATGCATCTATGTGTATTCCCCCCAGCTTTGAACCAGCAATGTCTAGAGCTTTTGGGTACACTTAGTGCCCAGGAAAGGGAAGAATATCAGGGTACCCAGCCGCCAACCAGTCAAGCAAGAGAAGGCTCTGTGCTTGAGGTAGGACAGCTCATTGTGCTTTTATTGGAAAAAAGAGATGCATGTTTGGTTGTTTTTTGTATGTACATCTACATGGATTGGAACCCACTCTTTATATCTCACTACTTACCTGTTCAGTATTCCTTCTGTTAATGTTTGGCAAAGTTGGCATGTGTTGTATAGCCTATCTCATGTCTGTGTTTCACAGCTGGCTGTGTTTGGGGCTTGCCAATGTCCCTCCAGTCTGAATGAACCTTGCCCATGTGCCAGGAGTGCTGCTGCCAGCCGCAAACAGGTCTTGCAGCTCAAACAAGAGGTTTGTGACTCTGGTTTCTCCCATAGTCCATACTATAAGACTCTCAATGTTCCTGTTCCTTCTGATCCAGTGTAGAGATGAGAGTGGGTCTGATGTAGACTTCCAATCGCACTTCAAAATTTAACAGGAAACATATTTTAAATGTCAATTTTCTCCATTAACATATAAAATTCTTATTAAGGCTGAGGTTATAATTTATTGACAGTCGTGTAAAGCCTTCCCCATGGTGAATAAGCCGTTGTGGTTGGTTCTTTTGGAGATTTGTTAATGCGCTCCAGGTGGCTTGATATGCTATATTTACAATATATTATAGATACAATATATATGTAATACACAATAACATATTCTAATATAATTTCTTTCTCCCAGCTGAAGACACAGAAGAGGAAGATGGAGGAGGCGTTGGTGATGGCAGACGCCTTCCGGATCGCCTTTGAGCAGCAGCTGAGGCGAGGGAGTGAGCATGTCCTTCACCTGGCCGAGACTGACACGTACAAGACTCCCAAGAAGCATCGGGGTACTTCCAGTGTTCATGAATCTCAGAGCCTGAAAATGACCACAACTGTCATGAAAAGTGTCTGAATGCTCATTTCAATACTGCTGTTTTGAATGTTATAGCTTGATTCCCGCATATTTGCTACACTACACTATAACATGGCTCACTCAAATCTTAATTTTTTTGGTATCTTCAGGGAAAGAGAGGCAGGGTTCAACCAGTATTGGACAGAGGTTGAAAGGGCTTCTTCCATCTGCTATGGAGGGAAAGATACTCAAAGACCCTCATGAAACACTACATAGGCTCCTCGATCTGGTTTGTCTATCATTTTCTTTTTTCAATTTGCATAATATTAAACAAACTATATTTTATTATACAAAACGGCATAGTTTTACATAACATCTGATCCCATTTTTCCCTCTCTGGTGTTCACTGGATGACTTCAGTTGAGTGACAAAGAAGAGGCCTTGGCACATCAAAGGAAAGTGAGTTACATGTTGGCCCGCAACACTGAGGACCTCGAGAAACGTCTCCATGTTCAACTGCAAGGGAACAGCTCAGACTTGAGTACACAAAATGCCCCACTAAGCAAAACAAAGGACGAAACTTTGAGTGATTTGAAGGGGGATTGCACATGCCCAGCTGAAGAGCCTAGTGATACAGAAAGCTCAAAAACGGATCCCTTGACTGAATGAATGACTGACTGAATGAATGACTGGAACTTTTCACTCAAGCAGCATGGAATCAACAGATTAAAATTTTGAAAATTATTTGTGCACTTTTTGTATGTCTAAATTAAAATAATCAATTAAAATTCATATTAATTGTACTATTTTAGTTTCTATTGTGGTTATTTTATTTGAGCCATTTGGCTATTTGACTTGATCATCAACAGAAGAAGAGCTTGGATGAGTTGAGAGACATGACTATGCTAGACTAGACTACAGCTCCCACAATGCAATAAAGAGGAAGTGCGCAGATGCCTTACGCACAAAGCGCGTTGGAAACAGGATCCTGCCAGAGATCCTGCCTGGATTTGTTTTGAAAATTCGTGAAGCATATGGTCAGAGAGTTTAATGAGGACTGTTTTAAGACCACGTAGATTGCTAATATATCCGTTTATTCTTTTCATCGGGGCAACAATATGGATTACTTTGCATTTAAAACCTGAGGATTTGCTTTTGCCTACAGCCAGAGGTAGCTTTACAAATTACCTCTCCAAGACAGCAAAATTAAAGTTGCGTTAGGTCCTACTGTATTGCTTGTATTGCTCTGGGCGAAACCATGCAACATTTCACATTCCCAGAATTGTTTTCTTTCAGGAGGAATGAGCGACCAAACACTTGACTACTTTCTGAAGAAAGGTCTGATTGAGGCAAAGGACGCGGCGGTTATTGAGTGGTACCATGCAGCCAACAGCAGGGCCACATTCAAAGATGCACTCAAAAGTAAGAAACTTATTTTGAGATTCATCTGTTCTAACTACTGTAAGGTTATCCGCTAACCCACCATTAACATTCATGTTTGCTGGATGGATGTGCTTTTGACCATTTCGCCATGTCCTGTTTATAATAAATTTAACTTAGCCTCATTTATTTGATCATCGATCGCAGCATCGGATCGGCAGATTGTGCAGATCTGTCGGCCTAGATATTCCCACCTGTTAAGTATCTCACCACCCCTCCTGCCTTCATACCAAGTTGGCCTTGATAACTCTTACTTTCATGCAATTGTAAGCTAATCTGTCTCCTTGTTCAGGTTTCTGTCTTGACATCAGCTCTGTATCATGTAATATGATATTAACGTTGTTTGTTCTGCAAGGCTCTGCACATATGATTGAAGCTGACATTCTACTCAGAGGACGGGACCCCATAGAACCAATCATGGCACACCCCCCTGACAATGACAGTGACCTCACCCTGCAAGAGTGGTTAAAGGAGGTGACCTCATCAGGCAAAGGAATAAAGCTTGACTTCAAAAGGTTAAGAGAGTACACACTTAGACTGTTTTCCTGTGTGTTAACGTTATATACTGTATTTGTCGTGAACAGTCAGTTAGAGGAGGCCATCTGCAGAAATATCATCTGCAGAAACATTGGCTATGTGTGCTTCATGTACGTACAACATCCTCTATTTACAACTAAATGCCACTACTACAGCTAAAAGACACTATTGTAATATAAATTTGTCTACCATCATGTTGGCAACACCACTCACTTGTTACTGGATCTACAGCAGTCTAAGTTTCGGTAGCAAGGAGGCCTGACAGTCAGACAGAAACTACAACATAGGCCTGTGGCCCATTTCTGGATATAAAAATGAGCTCTATCGATCAGGTGCAGACATACTGTATACAAGCAATCTCAGACAAACAAACACCTGCTTACTCAGTGATGTTCACCAAGTATTTTAACTATTTGCTCGTAGTGAACTCTGACACTAATGTGGGAGTAAAAAAGGATTTTGGCAATGTCACTTAACATTTCCAGGATTCAAAAACTCAAATTTTTTTCCCCAAAAATGTAGAAATGTAATCAAAAAGTAATCAAATGTAATTAGTTACATTACTTTATTGAAGTAATCAAAATAGTCTACAAGTACTTTATCAAAGGGGTAACTTGTAACTGTAACGCATTACATTTCTGAAGTAACTTACCCAACACTGGTAATCACACATCTTCATTTTAAAGTTTACAGGCTGTTGCCCCTTCCATGATTCTTTTGGGACAAGTCCGCCATGAGCTCAGTGCTCCTGTGTGGATCAATGCTGACATTCTTCCAGGCCCTGGGGGCAAAGCTACTCCAGTGGAGCCTCAGGCTTTCCTGGATGCTGTGGGTGATGGAGCACGCAACTCTGTCCTCTCTTTAGGCTGGACAACCGGATGGAGCCCAAACACTGACAACCCTGGTGAGCTGCTTAATGCCAATGAATAGGGAGTGGTTTCCGTACAGAGGCTTAAATACATCATGTTCATGCACATGATTTTATAGATGGTATATGTATACAGTATATGACCTTATTCAGATTTAAGGTTACAATATAGGACAATGTGTATAGAACAGATAAGCTATATAGTGGACCAGGATGGAGGATGCAACACAGTGTAGCACCATATCACCAAAAGATACCTAAAGTTGCCAAAAGACAATATTCATAAACTTTTATCAACGGTATTGTTCTTGCTGCTGTTTATCCTGTCTTTCATTGTCAAGATATTCATTAAAGTTTGTTGGGGCTTGTAGGGTATAGCTGGGAGATGGTGCAGGAAATGGAGAAGGTGTGCAAATCCCTCGGAGAGCCTGTCACCTTTCCTGTTCGAGCGTCCCTCCTTGCACAGTCCTTTGCACAACTGCAGTGGCTGTTACAACAATCTGACAGGTGAGTGTATCTGCCACAACACGGGTAAGGAAAATGTTTGATGCAACAGTATGATAGTTTGCCCAATATTGGTTGTTTATTCCATTAGGTTAAATTTTACACACCAAACCTAGCCTGGCGAATGCCAAACTAAAATCACAAGTGATATTTAGTCTGGAGACCCACCTATTGCTTTTTTCGTAGTGGAAGCATCGTTTACAATTGTCCAAAGCTGTTTATTGGGCGCTATGAATGTCTATCATAGCGTCTGTACATAGCTCCGAGCCAATACCAGAGCCACCACGTGACGTAAAATGCAATTGAGGGCCGTGCTAGTCCCTTTTTGTTCTGTGATTGGATACCTAAAACAGGCGAGAAAATCGGCCATGGTCACCATGCTGCTTTGCAGAGTGAAATGAAATAAGCACGCAAAGGAGCATGGGAACTCCCAGGCTACACCAAACCTGCTAATTAAAGAGATTTTGATAACACATTCTATGAACCCAGTATTCATAGAGCATTATAAATGCCTTCATAAAGGGTTATAATGTACTGATAAAGGCTTATTACTACTGACATTAAAATTCATAACTGATTATAAGTTCTCATGACTACTCATAAGGAATTAAATTGTAATCATATAAGCCTTATAAGGAATTAAATTGTAATCATATAAGCCTTAAGAACTTGAAGTGTCACAAAGCATTATAACGGTCTTTGGCCATTGATACTAGGGAAACATACCACTTTACTTAGTGTCTGAAATGGTGCTTTATTATGTGCTCATCTTACTTTACTTAGGGTAGGCTATGGACTGAGCACTTGTAACTCATTATTATGCGACATGAACAATCATGTAAATTAAAACATGTAATACAACTAACAAATGTAAGCATTATAATGCTTTGTGAACGCTTACAGATAATATTAATATAATGCTTTATGAGTACTGTCATGAGAATGTATAAACAGTTATGAACACTAATGTCATTAGTTATAAGACTTTATGAATGTGTCAACACTTCATGAATGTGTTCATAATGCTTTATACAGACTTTAAGTAAAGTGTTACCGAGATATATTTTGTAAAAGCAATGAGTGGAATCACAAATGCACATTGCTGTGAAATACTAATATTATCAGAGACAGAGTTTCAAGTGATTCTGTTGCTAAGTCATATTAGGAGTGGTGAAATGGTTGGCAAAGAATACTAATTAGCTGAAATTAAGGGGCTGAAGTCACGTCGGTCCTGAGCACATTCATTTCACCAGTAGCTCTCCAGTGACTTAATGAGGAGACAGAAGTGTTTGATCTAAATCCTCCTCAAATTAGATTCTGTCTGTGACGTTGCACATTAATCAAAACATCCAAACATTACCACACAAATCAGCGCAAAGATTTTCTTTTGTTTTATTTCTTCAGTCATTGTTGTAGAACACAGTGAACATTTGAACCATGTAGGTGCAGTAGCTTAAATGTGTGTTTCATTCTTTTATTTATTTTTTTCTCTTGACATCTTTCAGGTACAGTCTGACTGTGTGGATGAGTCCGAGCGACAGGTGGGCTGTTGAGGAGCTGCTGCCTTACAGGCAGAACATCAGCAAAAGCAGAGTCTACTACGACCTCTCAGATGTACAGATGACACAGTTTAAGGCGCTGCCAGGGTTCTCCTGAGGCGTTAAGCATGCCTAGGCATTCAGATGGGATGGGACTATAAGCAACACTACAGTAGTGCTATTAATTAGCAAGTTTAACCCTTTTTGTCCGTTTGTCTGTATTCAGCAACAAACCAAGGTTCTCATTATCAATTGCTCAAGAGTAACACAGCAAGTATTCTTTTACCTCTTAGATTCTGTTGTGGTAACAACAAAGTAATCACTGAAAGCAAGTATTTAAACATGGGTTACTGGGAGTTTTTTTTGTTGTTGTTTAGTCCTTTGTTAAAGTCTAAACTGCTATATTTTTGTACAATATTATATTAAAATAACTTAAATATGAAATTCATGCAGTTGCTCTGAATGATTATGATTTTATTTATTTAACTCAGATATGATATACAAAATATATATTTTTTTCAATGGTCCATCCTTGATTTTGCAAGGAAAAAAATAGAATAGATATTTGGAATGGGTATATAGAGAGCAATGTAGTTGCAAAGACAAGCCTAAAATAGTTGATACTCTGATATATCCTTAAAGATGCAGTACCGGTACTTGACATCACATTAGAACAATACAATACTGCATACAGCTGGCGGTAGATAGTGTCACACCAAGCATTTTTGTAAACTATTATATGCTGCACAGAAATTGCATCCAAAGCTTGTGTGGTATTTGAACAAAGACATCATAGTTTTCCCCAAAGGTTCCTGCATCCCTTCATTTTCTTGTTCACCGTCTGAGGCTGAAGCTACCAGCTTTTATTATCACAAGCTCACTTTTTGCGACAACCAGCCGTCTGGACTCCGTCTATTGATTTAACTGCGTAGGTTTGTGTGTACCATTGGAGAGTTCACTTATTGTCTGCATGAAGAGGTTGGTACACAGAGAGGCTGGCATCGATACTGCAATTCAATCAGATTTTCAGACACAAAGCCCAAAGCATGTCTCCTACAATGGAATGTTTGGTGTGCTTCACAGTAGGAAGTCTTTCAGGATCTTTGATGATCCAACTTGAACTTGTTAATTCGACATTTATATGCTCTCTTCTACCTTGATCTGAAATCACAACAATGACAATCAATCTTTGCGAGAGGATAAAGTGGTTATTCTTCATGTTTTATTTGTAGCTTTTTTTTTTATCTTACTGGCCAAAAATCTCTTCAAAGTTAACCAGTTGCTTGATCTGCTCCGTCTGCATGGAGTGTCGCCTCAGTAGAGTCTTCTTGGCCTTTGCATCTCTGGGCAGATTCGGGGCGAAGGGCAGGAACGGTTTGGGTGCCGGTGCAACTCCTGGGGGAGCGAGTGGAACCCCTGCACCCACAAGTTTCGAGCCGCTTGGCAGGCTGACAGGAACAGAGGTAGAGACCATGCCTGCAGTTGAGTTAACCTTGATGTCAGGGATGGGCGCATGTGGATTGAGCGGAGGAAGGTAGCCAGGCCGAGTTTGAGCGATGTGATCCAGCAGCAGGGCTCCGGACCCTCTGCGCTCCAGTACCCCAGCAGCAGCAGCAGCCCTCCTCTGAGGAATACCCTCCAGCGACTCCCTGGAGCCTGAAAGGGTAGAAGAGCGGCTCGAGACCAGCTTGCGCTTCTCTGATGATGATGATGACCCAGCTTCTGTGGTCTGGCTGCCAAACTGGGGAAGCTGGGAGTCTGAGCTGTAGTGGTCCATCCCGATGTTCCGCCGACGGACGACGTTTCGTAGGCTCGACACCGCAAGGTTCGGAAGGCAGTCAGGGACATCTCTGTCCACAGGAATGGCTTCCCGACTGAGATTGTGGTGTGACGAGGAGTGTTGGAGAGACGACGCACTGTCGTACGACATCTTCCTACTCAGAAGACCCCGGGCGCCTCCGCCTTGATCTTTCTCGTTCTTGCTGGCTTGCTCCAGCGCTCGCAGCAGACCGCTGGCGTCTTTCACGTCGATGCTCTGATGCCGAGAAGCTGCCAGGGTCCTCCTGGAGAAAGGTAGGCCGTTGATTTTAAAGGTCAGCTCCTCTTCGGGGGTGATGTCCTGGAGCTCCTCGGTCAGGGAATCTCCCTTGTTCAGCTGCTGGAGCAGGAGAGATGGAGGGATCTTCAGCCAGGGCTCCGAGTGAAGCCTCTGGAGATGGAGGAGCTTGGCCACCCCAGGGACCTGCACCGAGTCTGGGCCATGGCTATGAGTCGGTGAGCCAGGCTGCGACACGCCCGTGCTAGCAGAGGTACCCAAGCCCTGAGAGTCTCTCTGTCTAAGGCGCTGGGTCTCAGGCTGGCCACTGCACATAGAGTGAGGAGGCGCACAGAGCTGAATCTCTGAAGGCGACATGCAAGAGGCAGGGGTGTAGTGCAAGCGGTCCTCCAAGTCTGGTGGCGGTGGGACGTTCAGGTACTGTTTGGTCATCTGCCGTCCTGATGGCAGCTTGTCCGTTGTGATGATGATGACCTCTTTGCCCTTGGCTTTGCAGGCGTCAAGAAGCACCCTCAGGGCATCCTTGTCCCCTGAGTTCACGGCGTAGACCAGGGCTGACGAGCCGCAGTGGTCCTCTAAACTAGGGTCAGCTCCGCTCGACAGCAGCAAGGACAGAACCTCCATGCCGGCCCGTTCCATGCAAGCGTGCATTAGGGCCGTCTTTCCACTCTTGTCCTGAATGTTTGGGTCGGCCCCACTCTCAAGCAGGTATCTGAGAGGGGAACATGGTTGCACAGTTACCACAAGGAAGACGTACACCATAAATGATAGCAAGTTGAATAGCAAGTGCGTAAAATTGTCCAGAATGAAGTCTATCTTTTTAGATCTGCTCAGATGACTAAAGTTAATGTTACTCATCCCCTAACATTGTTAGACTCAAGGTTGACAAATACAGTAGATCTAAATAGCTGAATTAAAAACAAATGCAGAAAACAAAAAAAGGGGTAGACAACTTGCCATAATAAACAATATACTTTCTGTACAGAACTTGATGTTCTGTATTACTTGCCATACTAAACTGTATACATTCATATTGGAATAAAGTCAAAATGTACAGTAAAATGAAATTTTCAATAAGACTAGACTCACTTCACCATCTTGGCCTTGGGAACACTCTGTGCGTCTGAGTGATGGGTCTTACAGGCCACCATGAGTGGAGTCTCTCCTCTCTCATTGCTCTCATTGATGTAAGCCCCGCCCTCAAGCAGGAGTCTAGTCAGCCTCAGGCGGCTCAGGTACACGGCCTTTAGCAGAGAGTTGCCGTCTGTGCGCACTTCTGTGGGCGATTCCTCCATGGCTTTGTTCTAGAGCTGGGCCAGGGCTCAGGGAATCATGGGGAATTGGGAGCTGACACAACCGACCTTGAAGAGAATAAATTGTAAGGAATAAATGTTGTTGGGTATAAATTCATAGCAATAGTAATGACAAATCTTCTATTTTTGAATTGTGTTGTAGATGGTCTAGTGTCAAATGTGTCTTGGGTAGATTGATTGATTGGTATTGAATCTTCACATGAAATTGTGAAATGATTCCCAAGACTCTAGAAAGTCCTTACAATGCAGGGTTGAAAAAGACAAAAGTTGCTTGCTGTCATCTCCCGTAGTGACGGTATGTACCTCAGCGGAGTCTATTGTCTGAATGGCCTTGTACTCTTCTTGCACAATACCTTCCACAGACCACAGAGTATTGCATTTTAGTGGGTTGAGACTCACACTCTCTCTCTCTCTGTGTGCGCGCCTGTCTGTGTGTCTGGCTGTCTGTTAGATTTCTTTACACATATTTGAGAGAGAGAGAGAGAGAAAAAAAAAATTGATGTTGAGGTAAAACGTGTGGGAGGGTGAATAGTCTGCCGCCCATCACTGAACAGCGTGGTAAAAGCAGATTCTGTGCTGACGCTCCAGAGCAAGGACAGAGGGAAGCAAAGAGTGACAAAGGAGTGCAAAACTCTCCGCTGAGGCTGAAGAAAAACATACGTCAGAAACCTCAGGGACATCCTATTCATGTGCCTTAAATGAAACTCAAAGTGCTCCCCAATGATTGAACAATATTTTTTTAGTGCGCACAATAATGATGCAAGCAAAAATATATGATCAAAAATGTTTGTTGTTGCTGGTGGTGGGTTTTATGGTTATTGTGAACAAGCTGTAATTAATAATAATAATAATAATAATAATAATAATAATAATAATAAGTAAGCAAATAAAAATAATGCTGTGTGACAATAATCACATATTTCCTCTTCACTAAAAACAGAGAATTTTCTTTTCTACAAATAAAATAAGAAATAAAGAGTAAAAGCTGCTGAAGACAGCCGTTTCCTGATTGGTGTGTGGCCCAGCAGTGCTGGGCTGGGGCCCCGCTGTGAGCTCATGTTGGTGGAGTGGAGCACTCGGCTTGATGGCCTTTAAAGCTCTAGCGTGTGCTTTGGGGGCCCTGCCCAGGTCTGCAGTCGACCTTAGAACAGAGAGAATCCTTAATGAGCGCCCTCTCCCACCCAAATAAAAGAGCATGACGGAGAGCTCAGGCCATACAGTCCAGGGCAATGATTGTTGCCAGGGTAGCGCTGGAGAGGAACGCCAAACAAAGCACTTAACGCACCTGGACGCATGTGTGCGATTCGCAACTGATAACATGCAAAATTTGGACTGTGCATATTTAACCATCTCCTTCCCCCAAACATTAGGTGGATATTATACTATTTAATGTGTAGTCATACCACCTTGTGATAAACAAACATTTATCAGCACAACTTATGGTCTTACAAACATAATAGACACATTCATATGCATTCATCTTTTTAAGGCATAATGATGAATTAAAAAACATTTGAAGTTGATTTACAGTTAGATTATTAGATTGTATTATTAGAAAAATATTGTACAATACTGACTTAACTAAGATATTGTGCAATCATTGTAGGATGCAGGGAGAGTATCAATACATGAGGAGATGAGTTCATGTTCCATTAGACTCTAACAAGCAGAGATTCTTTAGGGCCTCCAAATATATCCTTTCATTCAGGTGGGGTTAGAATAAAAAAAAAAAGTAGTGAAATCTGTTATTTCAAAATATTGTTTGCAATAGATTGTTAGAGTAATAGAACTCATTGTTATACTGAGACTAACAGGAGTTACTGCAAAATACCCTACAGTATGTCACTTGCTTCACAAACTACAAAATCAGTGCAGGTAAATCCACTTAAACCAAAGAAACTCCAATTTGAAGTCTTATTGAGGGCCCTACAGAGATTAGATTACAAAAAGGACATGGAAGATACTGAAGCTGAATTTCTCAACTCAAAGCCTCAGAAAAACAAAATACTGGTGTCATTTCAAAAGAGTAACATTAGATTTCATGTAAACCTTCTCTGGTCACTTACTAACAATTCCTTATAACATATCAGAGGTAACACATAACAAATACATAATAACAAAACATATGATAAGGAAATCCAACCGTGCCTTAGGGACGGAAGATGCATAGACGATTAAATGAAGGGGGGCAGATGCATCAACAGTATTTAACAAGGAACCGATTTCTTATTGCATTGCATGACAACGTACAATGAACACATGATGTAAGAACTCACCTGACAAAGAAACTGCTTAATGCCTCCTCATACTCCAAAAGCCTTTGCTCCTCATCGTAATGCACTCAAGGATCCGCTAGTCCGTTGCATCCAAGCTCCTTAGTCAGCCCACCAAGGAAAGGAATCACTAGCAAAAGATAGTAGAACTACAGTATATAGATGTATTGAGGCCCTAAGAGAAATTGTGCCGGACTGCGAGCAAGGCAGGCAGGCAGGCAGGCAGAGGGAGAGTGAGTCAGAGCAAGTGATTGAGAGAGAGAAATATGAGGAGAAGAGAACAGGTGTTTGCGCTCTCAGGTTGGGGAGGAGAGAGAGAGAGAGAGAGAGAGAGAGAGAGAGAGAGAGAGAGATGGAGAGAGGGAGGGAGGGAGGTAAGAAGCAGTGCATTGAATACCTTTGACAAGGCATTTTCTGACCATGCATGACATTACACAGCCAAGCTTTCCTTGGGAACTAGTAGAGTGCAGGGGGTGGCACTGGCTTTGTGCCAGTCAAGTCCTTCCTATTATTATACTTTCCACATATGACTAACCATATAGCACTTTGTCTAAAGCTCTAGCCCTGGCTGGGATCGGAATCCATTAGTATCTCCAATATTCCACATGTGACTGACTATGAGGAGGTGAGCAGAGGCATGATGCTGGTTATGGATTAATCAAGACAAGTCATGGTCATAGGAACTGATTGGTACTTAAATCTGAGCCAACTCCACTGATGGTTAAGTCAATTACGACACAATATACTGTACAACGTGATAATGTAATTGTTGATTATCACAAACCTTCAATAAAAGAAGCTGTTGTGAATCCTTAATAGTCAAAAGCCCATTTCTGTCTATATGTCATCTTATTTGCCTCTTCATCAAAGTTAGTGTGCAAGAGTAAAACAACTCTTTCATACCATTCATAGCACATTTTAGTGCCCACTCCTCACCCTCACTGAGGACCTTGATGACACACAATTGAAAGATGATTTAAACAAGCAATCAAAATATGATTGCGAATCCCAGCCTTAAATTAGATGAGAGCATAGCAAATGTCACCCTTTCATGTGAAATGCTACAGTAGCCTCAGTGCAGACATGGTTAAGGAGAGCAGTGACTTTGCTGGTGGCGGTGCTGTTCCACCTGACATTAGGAGCTGAGAGCCACTTGACGAGCAGTGGAGGTGCTGGTGGGGGAGCATCCAAGGTGGGTGATGCTGAGCAAGCTGCAGCTCTGGGCTTGGGAGACACTGGATATCTAGCTGCAGCTGTGGAGGCTTGAAAACTGATCTGGCAAAAAGGGTAGACCTGCTCATGATGCTGCCCTCTCAATCAACCAGATGGAGAGACGAAAGAGATGTGAGTGTGTGTGAGTGAGTGAGTGAGTGAGAGAGTATATCTTCCTAAAGCAAAAACAAAGCCTTTGCTGGTGTTGCCTGATGCTCTTCACAAGAGACGCATGCATATTAATTGGGCTGAGTGACCAGAAGTGGATAGTCATTCCAAAGCAAGAGGACCGTGGCATTTTACCATAGTGATGCTTCTAACTAACATGTAGCAACCAAAATTTATACCAACATTAAAATACATTAAAGAACTACTGTATATAAGCAGAAATACAAGGATGCTCCAAACCCCCCAAAATGACAACATTCAAATAGCCAGAGGCACTACCACATTTATTGTTTTTTTTTTTTTTTTTTTTAAGCAAATATCATTCTGAGGTGATTCAATATTACACACATTCAGCAGTCCTTAAGTTATTATTTAAGTCTCTCAAGTGAATAAGGCATGTTCAACAATTCAAAGATCAACAATTTTAAAAGGTAAATGGTTTGCGATTGGAAATAGATGGATGTAACCGTCTTCAAGCTTTGTACAATTTGGTACAAATTCCAGTACCCCATATCCAGTCCCACTTCATTTAACAGACATGGATAAAACGAAAAAAGGTATCTAGGCATGTAAATACTGATCCCCTGAGGAGATGAGTGAGGTACAACATATAACATCACATCATACCCTTGTGCAATACAGTAACAGACAATGTTGAGGTGACACCCATGTTGAGGTGTGATCCCATGCCTTCTGTAGTATCAAGCACATGAAAGGAAGGGGCACAACAAAAAAGGTAAACAAAAACCACTGCAATTACAATCACAGAATAAGAATCACAGTGTGCGTCATCAGAGATGGTCAGTGCCACTGCTCTGTGGTCTGTGGTCACTGGTCAATGCTCTCGTAGACCTCAAATCTGTACTGTAAACCGTTCTCCTCCTGAAGACCTTCTGGAACCCCCGGATACCTGGAGGTGTAATAGCACAGAGGTGCTTCGCATATTAGGAACACTCACAAAACAGTACAATAACTCAACCAATCTCTTGAAATGCATTACAACTGCCTCTAGGATTCACGGCTAATAACCCTTGTCAGTTTGAGATGAAAACTGAGAGGAACCTGCTTTCAAATGGGGATGGGGTTACGCTATTCTTCTAAATCTCTCTGCAATAACAGCGTTTGCATGACTATGGTGATATGCTAAAGGGTGACTAATACACATGAATATGAATCCCTGTTTGCTGATTCAAAGCAGATGCCCGTTATTATTCTGTGCGACCGCTTTGATGTTCTCAGGCCATTTCATACGCAGCACCAGCTTGTTATCCAGAGCCAGTCAATCCATTTTCATTTGAAAGTGACACACCTGGGAGGACCTGGCTTGGTCTTCATGTCCTTGAGACAGACACACAGGCTGTGTGTGTGTGTGTGTGTGTGTGTGTGTGTGTGTGTGTGTGTGTGCGTGCTTGGTCAGTGGGTGTGCATTAAATCACACAATTAATAAAGCTCTAACACAGCAGTGTCTCCCCTGAAATAAAGTAACTGTGACCACATAGTTCTTTCTAGAAGTTTCTTCAGGAAAATCAGAGACTTTCCCATTAGGATAATTCTAATCCTCATAATATGATATATTATACAGCATATTGCTGTGGAAAAGGCTTCTTGGTTGGTTATGCCACCGCTGGTCCTACTCACCCGGACAATAGGCTGTACTTGGACATGTCGATGTTGGGTATAAACGTGTCGCTGTCAAACTGCTTCAAGATCCGTGTCACAAACAGACGTCTTTTGCCCGAGCTTTCCATCATTTCCTAATGGAGAGAAATGTTGCGCAACAGGAAAAAGGATTCATTTGAATGTCATTAAAAAAGAGAAAAGGTCCTTGTGGCTGATAGAATAGTGCCGGGAAGGGTGAAGCCAAGGCCACTCTATTCATCGCATACACAAGCTCCAGCCTCTAAAGACATAATAGAGTCCAGCCGTCGCTGACAGGAATATATACAGGTGTCTGTGTGTGTGTGTGTGTGTGTGTGTGTGTGTGTGTGTGTGTGTGTGCCCATGTTAGAGTAGACACACAGTGTGTGTGTGTGTGTGTGTGTGTCTCTCTCTGTGTCCATGTTAGCGTACACACAGAGAAAGCTGCATTGTAAAATAAAGTTAAATAAATAAAGTAAAAAAATAAATAAAGTTAAATAAATGACTGAAAAGGAGAGAGGATTGGGAATTCAACATTACTGCTTTGAAACAGCCAATCCTCAGAAAGACAAAACATCTTGCAGACACTGTGATGGCCCCACTAATGTGCTTGTTTACCAAAGGCTGTGCACTATTTCCAGTCATCAGCCATGACTCTGCTGAAGCACTGAGCTGATATGTAGTGGAAAAGGGACTTAAGTAGTATAGATCATTGGCCTACTGGATGTGCTGATACTGAAAAGGATACCTTCTAAACAACAAGGAATAAACAATGCCATTGTTATGGATGAAATCCTATACCCTAAATCTCCATCCCAAGGTTGGCACACTGGAAATTGGTCACCATTGGACAGACTAGCATAACTAAATAAGTACTCACTCTGTACAGTGAACTTCCGCCAATAACCCAGACTTGATCTGCCTCGGTTTGTAGGTCTCCTGTGTCCAGAAGACGCAGCGCTTCCGTAAAGTCTGATGCCAAGTAGTGAGCTCCTGGTGGAGGCTGCCTAGATCAGGGAGGAGGAGGAGGAGGACTGCCATGACCACAGACTCAAAACACATTCACACATTGTGCTTGTGATCTTTAAAGGAGAATGGCGTTTGACAGGGAGAAGAATGTTGATATGTTCATGTAGACCGGAGAAGACCGCTTTTGTAGCTTCAAGGGGCATATCGCTAGGTGGTAAGTAGCTAACTGTACAATTGAAAGTTTTCAATTCAAAGTTCAAAGTTCAAAGTTTTTTCTCTCTGTTTCTGCTGTTCCCATCATTAGAGATAAGGTGGAATATCATGTTCTAATGTTCTTTAGGTGCTTGCGCTGCCTACGTTTGTCCCCTCGGTCAGTGGCTATCTAATCTTGTGGACCACGTTGGCACTAATCGTGGTCAACTGGGATGACCAATGCCATCTTCAGTCAACCTGACTGAAACTGTACTAGTGAGGCTGTTTCCTTGTCTAGTAAGAGAGGCGGGTGCATCTTCATGTGAAGGATGTGGTCTCCGCCTTGATACACTGCATCATTATAAATAAACTCTGTTCCTGATTTTTCTAACCATCATCTGACTTGGTCTCCTGGGGTGCGTTTCCCGTACAACGATGAACGTTAGCATTCTACCATCAAAGTACGATGTTCGTGGGAACTAGGTAGGTGCTCAGCTATGGGTGTTTCCCAAAAACGCCTACCAACATGGTAGGCTACTATGTAAGTTTCTACCATGTTGGTATGTACCACCATAGTTCCTACGGCTACGACCATGTTTGCAGATGTTTTCGGAAGTGTTCGGAGACAATTCGGGCGCATTCGCAGTAGGAAGCATGCCAGTCCCGTTTATACATTTATGTTGATATAGTCAGTTAATAACAGCGGTTACATGAACCTGTGATCAATATAAGATTCAATCAAGTCATATGCCAAAAGTGGTCTAGTTTATCTTCACCTTCGAGTGAAAATACAAGAAATAATAACAACAGGAAATTATATTGGCAAGTAGTGTAATTAGATGTGAGCAACCTTCCTCTACGTGCAGCAGGTGGCCTAGTGGGTTAAGCGCACAGCTTTGACTCACATTCATTAGAACAGTCGAAGGTTCAATGCCAGGTGATTGTTACAGAATATCTTCTTACTCTGTGTCTAAATTATTATATTTAAAACAATACAAGACAAATAAACTGAAATTATTATCCATTTGCTTGGGCATATTTTACGCATTAGTGCCTATAACAATTCGCCTGTCCTCGCTTGTTCCATGCAATATTATCTTTGCATTTGAACGTCTACCGATTGATAACACTCACATTAACAACGAAACCATCTAATTTCCTAATTGAATAGGCCTGCCATTACACCTGTTATCACCAATAATCACCACCTGGAAACTTTCTCCAAATGAAAATTCTTCCTAAATAATAAAGGAGAGGACAACAGAAACAAATCCCACACACGTTGACAGGTGGTTTGAACTCGCAGGAATCACCATTATACGCCTCAAAGGCGCACTGGCTTATCCATTTACGCCACCAGTCATCTCAATACACTCTTTATCTCTTGCCTAATTTAAATCATGAAAATACTCAAGGAGACTAACGTGGCCTATAATATTAATAATTAACAGGAAATCACATTGTCAGTATATAACCAAGTCTTACTCATCATTGAAGTATTTTTAATCAACAATTTCGTTGTCTCCAAATTTACCCAACTATGGTATGTTCAACGCCCTCTGTTGACTACAGTGTTGTAGTAAGATACTAACTTGTTACGGGAGGTGAAGAGCTCTCGTAGGTACGGATCAAGTTACGATGTTGTTTACGATATAGCGCAGGAACCATGATTTCGAGAAACAAGGACATAGTAGCTACGTACATCGTAACATGGAGGTTTCACCTCCATAGTATGGACGAGCATTTTGGGGAACACCTCTCTCGTAGTTTCATGGTTCCCACGATGTTGGTAAGCCCCAGTTAGCCCGTAAATAGCTCGTAAATGTTTGGGAGACGCACCCCTGGTCTATAGATGAGTAACCTTAAAAAATGACCATTATTATACACCTACAGCTGCTCTGTGGATAAATCTATCTGACCATGCAAAGATACCCCTACACACAACTAAGAGGTTTGAGAGTACATTCAGGTTCTTACTTGAGCTCCCGGCTGAGGACAATATTGATCCTGTTCTTGAGGGGTCTATTCTGGGCTGGAATGGAGAACCATGTCTTCCTGCCCATAATGACCACGTTCTTTTTTCCTGGAAAATGAGGGAGGCCAAGTTTAATGTCAGTGTGTTTAAAAATTAACACAGTAAACAAAATTCAGACTGCTGAGTAATGTGATGTACACGCCATGAAATAACTGACGCCAGTAGCTGTTGGACTTCAACCTACAGGGATGTATGGTTATGGGAGGTCTAAATTCAATAGAGGGCATGTATGATGTGTATTTGACCCTTTACTGACCCATGTCAAGGCATACAATTCTCTATTAAGTAACAAAGCAAACATGTGTTACCATAGACATACTGTATGAGTGCTACTATACATTTCTAAAAAGGCTCTAATCCAGTAACGTTACTTGTTTCCATCACTAACACTTATGGTTGCCTGCCCTTTTCCTGTAAAATCAGCTTCTCTGACAGGGATCCATTGTAGAGCAGGGACCAGTTAAACTGAGAGATTGTGGTAAAAGCCCTTGGATCAACAAAAAAATATCTTTACAGAGATATTTTAGAGCCTACGGTGTGACACTCATGTGAGGGGTCATACGTAACGAACCTACCTTCTACTGAAGGGGTCATCGTCATCCTTTGGAAATGCTTGAATTCATTACTGACAATAGTAAAGAAAACAAAAATAAAAAAAACAAAGGGAAATAATGCTTTTTTAAAAAATTATCAAAGTTATCCATGTAACTCTTCAGCTGACACATAAAATGGCACACTGAAAGGGGTGTCGTTTGCTGTGTAATAACAGCTATAAGATGCAATTCCTCTACTACTGTGTCATAACGTTGCAATGTATCCCTCAAGAATGTTGCATATCTACCACTATAACGTTACATAGTTGCCTACTGCTGGCTGCATGTCTTCCAAATTGCAGCCAGCAGTTGAATTAGCTAAAGCTGTAATATTATACCATAACAAAACAAATGCAACATTAACTCTAACGTTAACAGCTGGATGCAAGACATTATTAATGCAGAATAAAGATAAGTTAATGATTCAAGCATTTGATGAAAAGCGCGCCTACAGTACTAACGTTAAGTAACGTTAACGTTAAGTTAAGTTAACTTACCTTAGCCTTATTGGGTGCCATGGAAGATTCCCATTTTTGCCAATGCCCATGTCAGGACACACTGCAACAATGCCATTCAATATGCGAGACATTATACCAAGACGTGCAATTTTGGAATAGCTACAGTGACAGGGGCCACGCTTTTAGCTAAGACGGCTGTTAGCTCTTGGATAACAACACCTGCATTTCCCGCCAGCACTTGCAAATAAATTCGTACCGCCCAGCTGTGACGTAACAGCATTACAGCTTTTGTGGTTGGGGTGGCAATCTTTGGCGCCATCTATGGTTCAACCATCCGAATCGCATAGTGTGCAGACTTTCTGTCTCAGTTACAGCTTCTGTTGATAACTTGTATTGGGCTAATTTATCAATTCATTTTTTTTGTTCCAACAAGACTGAAACTGTAGATACAATCGTAGTATAAATCTGACACATAAACACAAAATAATAAGGTTATTAATCTGTTTTTACTCTCCATACAGACTACTTAATGTTTTTTCCTTTCAAATGTTTGGCAAATTCAACAACTAAATATACTTTCTGTCCTTTGAAATAACAATGAAATTATTTTAAATGTTGGACATTGCACCTTATCAGATTGGATAAAATTACATTTTCCACTGATTTGGGTCAAGGCAAATTGGTGCACTGTAATCAGAATCCTTCTGAGAAACATCCAGGTGTTGAATGGCGTGATGACAAGACACACAGAGGTACTCCTTTAAAAGCTGAGCTCAGGAGAGGAGAACTAAGCTTGGGACACAGTCCACAAGACAGGTAGGAAACTGATATCCTGTATGCTTGTTTATATTGTTGCCAGACCACACTTTCCATCTTTGGAATCAGTCTGAAAATTTTTCTTTGTCTCTGTGCTAGTTTCTTACAGTGCTTAAGCCCTGCTTGTGTGTTCTGGGAACCATGGGATCTCCCTGCCATCTCCTGCCCATGGGCATCCTCGTCCTGGCACTGCTGTGTGCAGCTAATGCTGATGTACACGTGTGGGGTATTCGTGGCTCCAACCTGAGTGGTGATCCCTTGGGGAATCGTCCTGATCCATACGTCAAGGTCCAGTGCGGCAGTGTTTCTGGCGGCATGACAGAGTTTAAAAAAGACACTTCTAACCCATCCTGGAGTGAGAGCTTCAGCTTCCGTGATGGAAAAGCCGGAGACGCCCTGAGACTGGAGGTGTGGGATAAAGACTTGAATTTTGATGACCATTTGGGGACCTGTAGTACAACTGTAGGCTCTGGCAGCCACAGAGTCAGTTGCTCAATTGGTAAAGGTAACCTAGAGTTTTACTATGAGCTGTGATTGCCATACTCTGCTGATGTTATTTCAATACAGCTTGTATATGAAACTTAACTGCATTTTAATCAAAATACATGTACATATAAAATAAAACAATGGCATTCTCAATATCATCTTCACCTGTGGTTTGTTTTAAAAGTACAGGATTGGGCATTTATTACCAAATGCATCCTAAATGCAGTTGTTTTTAACAGATGTGTTACTTAATGTTGTTCAGGGTACACACATCTCCATAATAAAACTAGAAGTACCACTTGGTGCACTGTCACCATAGGCCAGAACACATCCACAACAATAACACTAGGTATCAAAATAATACTTGGAATTGCAGGAAACTTCTTATAGAAATTGTACAATTTAAATACCATCCATGTGCCATTATAAAGAATATCTTGATACAGTACATTTCAGACTTTATTCAGACTGGACAATCAGTGCTTTTGTCACAACAGCCCCATCTATGAGCTTTTTTTTCTGAGGATCTTAGAGCACCACAGATTAACATACTGTATAAAGTCAGATGCAAATCCAGGGATCTTAACAAGTGAAAGTGCTGCCTCCAGAATAGTAATCATCTCTGAAATATAATCATTAAAAAGTGTAATCAAAGTCCTGTATGGATATAAAATATCATTGCATACCACAAAAAGGACATAATTGAAATCTTTGAGGTGCCTGGTTCATTAAAAAAGTGCTGCGTTACATTCTTATACATGCATCATGTCCATGTAATTTGTAATTTCTGCCGTCTCTTCCTGGCTCCTACGCGCTGGACATTATGGAGAGTCACAGCCCAACAACCAGTGAGGTCCAATGTTGACAAAGGAGTATCCATGGCAACCAATCGTGACACGGTTTCAATAGACACATCGGTACGTGCCAGACTCATGTCCCGCAGGTGCTGTAGGGCCTGGCACTGTGGAGCCCTCAGGGGGAGCGCAGGATGGTCCAGCACCAGACGAAACACAGGGTCTAGTGGACAAGGGGCGGCCACCAGAGAGACCCTCTCCAGGAGAGGAGCTCCCCTAAGCAAGGCCCACAAGGCTCCCTTCAGAGACCTCCAAGACATGGGGGTCTTTTTCTGCCGTTGATCAAAAGCGAAGCTGGGGAATGAACATTGCAAAATAAATGGAATGAAAAAATGGAACTTCACCCAAAGTGATGTTGAAGACTTCATAAACTATTGAAAAATTCTAAATTGTGGGATGTAAACATTGCTTTAGCTTTAGGTGTTTTATGAATGTACTGTATACTGTTTATATTCCCCTTGAGGACAACCCAGTATGTTTTAGATGCAGTGCTACCTAATGCATTAGTAACTCAAAATGAAGTGCAATATTAGACTTGATGAGGGTTACTGTATATGATGGTAAGTGTGGAGGACACACTCTACTTACTTTAGTGCCAGACACGTGAGAAGAGGAAGACAGGGTATGGCCTGAAGGTCGTCATCCCTCTCCTCCTCGCCATCCTCATCTTCCTCTTCCTCTTCCCGGTGCATTGTGGGAGCTTCCATATGAATGGTTAGTGTTGTCAGCTGAGGACAGGAATGAAGAAGGCGTAGGAAGGGGTCAAGTCCATCTGCTCGTACCCCCTCTAAGGTCAGCGACGTAAGGGAGGTGCCCACAGATGCGACCCCACTTACCATCTCAGACAAGGGCCCTGGGAATGTCAGGGTGAGGCTTCGCAAACTGGTGGACCACCTAGCCAGCTCCCTGGCCAAATGGCTACCAGATACAGTCTTATCTTCATCAGAGTAGTCCAGCGACAGGAGAGACAGGTTAGGACACAGCTGCCCAAGAGCTCCCAGAGTTCCAAACGTTACTCCTTGGACATGCCTGAGATGGAGCGTTAGACGACCATCTTTTTTTAAACGGTCTACTGGTTGTGGTTTCTGAATCTCATTGTCAATTGGATTTTCTAGTGCCATTGCGTCTGCAAAGCCAGTGCAAACTCCTTCAACATCATTTGATTCTCCCTCATCTTCATCTTCACTGTCCTGAACCCATAAGTAACTGTCTGTTGCTTCAGACAAAGAAAAACTTTCCTCTTCAACATTTTCCATGTTTACAACATCATCGCCACTGGCTCTCTCCCGGCACAAGTCCCTGAAGTCAGGCATCCCTGTACGGCTGATGAAGTCCTCCACCTCGTAGAAACTTCCTTCCCGGATGAGAGCACAAGCTTCTCCAAGGTCCTCCAGGGCCACCTTCTCCAGCAAAGGCAGGGTGAGAAGGAGGACAACGGCAGTGCCTCTCCGGTCCTCCTCCCACTCCCCAAAGCCAATATCCAAGGCCAGCAAGCTGCGGAGGAGCGGTAGGCCGGGGCTCTGAGGGTGCTTGGGGGAGAGGAACAGCAAGCTTACTGGATTCAGGTGGTGGCAGCGGCTAACATCTAGGTGGCGAAGCATGGGACACTGGGTAGGCAGTGTTTGCAGGACCTGCTTATCACACAAGCACCCAACCAGTGTCAATGAACGCAAATTGGCCAGAGAGCCCAGGAGCTTGAGCAAGATTGGGGAGGAGACGCTCGTTGCTCCACTGAGGTCCAGAGACAGCAGGGTCTGCAGAAACAGGAAGTTTCTGTTTATGATCAAACTATGAAACGTACATACATACAAGTGTGTATTTACTTTTAGCTTCCTCTTTTGGAACACAAGGTCGCTTGTATTCCATAACACAAAGTTACAAGTAAATACACACCTGTATAATATAGATAAACAGTACATTATAGGTAAGGAATAATGTTGAGAGGAACTAAGTAAACAAAATTTCATGTGATGGACTAGTACAGAGAGGATTTGCCTAATCAAAAACACAAATGCATATGCATTTAATAATGCAATGCATTATTAAAAATAGACTGACAAAATTTTACAAATTCAGTAGCTCAAATTTAGTTCCGTTTCAGCTAAGTACACTTCTGTTTGTCAAACAGTTGGACATAGCTTCCGGTAACAGAATACACTGAAGTTATAGAACACTATTCTACTAACAGATATCCTGTATGGAGTAGGCTACGACTAGTCCTTTAGTTTCATACTTTAGGAAATAGTCTTCTTTTCGTGTAAAACTAAGCTGAATCCATATATGGGAAATGTGTTTCAACATATGAAAAGATGTAACGTTTCACACAAGAAAAAGTGTGTAAAGGTCTCAGAAATTGTAGCACTGGGTCAGAGGCATGAAGACGGTGTGCTGGAAATCACCTGACAGCGAGCTCCAATGATGGCACACAGGTTGGACGTGATCAGACCGGAGCAGCGCCCCAGAGAGAGGTGACGCAGCTGGGGAACCAGCATGAGGTGCAGGGCGGCTCGTGTGACAAGCTGCCGTGAGGCCATCACAGACAAAAGCTCTTCTATCAGATCTGAGGCTGAAATGAAACAATGTCACAAAAGAGGAGACACAATCAAAATCACAGCGAGAGAGAGAAAGAGAGAGAGAGAGAGAGAGAGAGAGAGAGAGAGAGAGAGAGAGAACTCACGTAGCTGGCTGAAAGGTCCCATGATGTATCTAAAAAAATACTGATCCATGTAGTTTTGAGCATAGTCGCGGACCCAAACTCCATTCATATTTTCTGCAATACTCAGGAGACACAGCCTTGTCAGGGTTGCATGGTG
This sequence comes from Sardinella longiceps, assembly GCA_027497455.2. Lineage (NCBI taxonomy): Eukaryota > Metazoa > Chordata > Actinopteri > Clupeiformes > Clupeidae > Sardinella > Sardinella longiceps. The sequence goes on along the minus strand of JAODXP020000019.1, from coordinate 7,034,830 downwards.
TTCACTGCCCTTGAATTTGCACTTTTTCTTCTTTATCTGACGTTTCTCATCCTCTCTCCCCCTCCTTCTTGCCTCTTCTGACTGTCGAAAGAGGGGCATCTCTCAGCAGCCTAACTTAGGCTGTTAAAGAATAGAAGCTGCACAGACAATTAATGAATTAATAACGTTAGTACTTAGTTATCCAGAAATAACCAGCTCAATCAACTAAACTCATCCACATAGGCATACAAATGATACACTGAAATATTTTCTCTGGTATCAATCAAGCCTTGAACTTAACCTTGACATGTTAAGTTCAGTAAGACACATTTATCTGCCAACTCATCTGAGAGTTGCCTCTGGAACTTTAACACTGGGCTTGGCTAGCTAGCTGGCTGACAGGTTGCTTTAGTGTTGGATTTTTTTCGTTGGGGAAAATCCTACAATGTAAGCAACAACACAAACTTTTTTCGTGTTGTCCCTTAAAGGAAGAGATAGACAAGAATCCATCTCAGGCTACCCTACTATGTAAACATTGAACTTTCAGCTTTCAGGAAGTAGCCACCCACTATGATTTATCTTCTGACATCTAGCCAAACGGTACATAATTTAATCAACAGTCAACAATAATGGCGAAGTACTGCTTCAAGGATTCAGTAATTATAATATAACGTTAACTGAAAATTTGCTACTTACGTTAAACGTTGGCTGTGGCCAAAGTCTGCTGTTGCTTGATGGGTGTTTTCTTCTTCTGCTCACAATTTTATAAAACATGACTTCAAAAAACCACTGCATTACCGCCATCTACTGGACATTGTTATGAATACAGTTTACAATACCTGGCCCAAAGAAGTGTTGACAGATTTTATTTGTCCCACTTCAATCATTTTAAAGGTAGAACTATTAATATTCTTATCTTTTCTTTCACTCTGGTCAAAACTTGCAAGTTGCAAAGTAGATTCAAGTTCTTAAAATTAACAGCTAATAAGCCTAAAGCCTTGTTGGTCAGGTTATTGTCAGGGTTGTAAATAGGCCTCAGTCAGACAGTCATCCTAATCTGATTTTGCAGATTGATTGGAATAGGAACAGAATCAAATCTAGTTAATGACATGTCCTATGCATGGTTGAAGCACGGGGGAGCGTACCTATGTTCCCAAAGTTCAATGTTCATCTGACATTATGTAATTGTATAATGTGTTACATATCCTTTTAAAATGTTTTGTAGCCTATTGTGTAAAATGGTTCAATAATTGGGGCCCAACAAACATTTTTTGTTAGGTCAGTTAGTCCTTGTTGGCCAGGGAGTCCAAGCCGCAACGGTTATGCAGCTCTGTCCCAATTTTGTCCACTGTTTCATTTCAGAAAAATACTGTGAACATACAATGCGCTGGTGCTATGATGGAAGTGAGGCATAGCCAGAAACATATGTCATGATTGCATTATGTCACTTTAAATTGGGGACCATACTGTAGGAGTCTAAATTTCTAATGACAGACCATCTCTGAATTAATATAGATCAGATTTGACCTGCATGTTTCAAATAAAAAAAAACCATAGCCACTTTAAATGAAAGTTAAGTAACAGTGCCCTGGAATGATTATTTAACAGATGTTAGTGTTTAACTATAGTATATCCTAACTAACATACAATCTTACCCATCAAATGACCAAATTAACTGGCAAACTGATAGCAAACAAACCTCAATAATATTCCACAATCTTCAAAAGGATTTCAACAAACAATTCATTTATTACAATAATTCTTTTTTTATTACATTATTACATTTTATTAACAAAAATATTTCTTCCTTTATCACTTACAGAAAGATTTACATTATGGGGTGTGGTGAATGAAGCCATAAAACCCAGTTTTAACTGTGGTGAGAGCAGCAGTGAGAAGATTGCTACATATTAAGCGTTATCATTGAAAACTCCATGAGTTCCATAAGGAACGTTGACTGGGACTTGTGCCCTTCCCAACTCTTTGAAGGTCTTGGCATCCAGAACTAATAGGAATGTGCTCTTCTCCTGGAAACAGTAACAGCTCTTTAGTTTGCAACCAAATTGAAACCAAGTCGAATATTTTACCACAATCATTAACCACTTCAGGCAATAGCATACTTTGCCTTTTTAAACTGATTAATGTAGCTTTCTATTTATCCCTTTTCTAGACAACTGAAAGATCTACCAGGTACCTCTCAGCTACCCGCCCATCTAATAGTTTATTGAAAACATTGTTGATGTGCATAAAACAGTCAAATTCAGCAGTTTTCCCCATTCAACAACTTCAATGTCATGGTCTGGGATTTAAGTCTTACCTCTCTGGGTGTGATGATCACTGACATCACTACGCCATCATCCTCATCCTTGGCGTCAGGAGATGGAACAAACACAGGCTCGGAGGGGTAAAGTCCAGGGTGTCTCCATGACTACAGGGAATAATAATAATACTGACATTTCAAGACTTATTCTAGCCAATAATATATCTTACATACACTGATAGTTATGGCAAACATTACTTCAACCACCCTAGAATCCTTAAAAAGGAACAAAGAAAGTATCATATTAAATTCATTTCAGCTGTTACGGCTTACTGCTACAGGCTTTGAATAATAACCAGCAATGTGTTTTATATTGATCAAAAAGATGTCCGATTGTACCTTAAGTTCCTTTGTCTCAACATCCATCTTGAGCAGGGAGTCACTGAACACATGGCCGAAGCCGCAGCCATAATAATAGCGGTATTTGCGAGCGTTGTAGTTGTTGTAGTTAATCTGTGGGAACTCCAAACCTCCAAACTCCAACAGGTCATCACCATACAGATTCTCATGGACACAATAAACCTGAAGTAAAGCAAGAGGTAAATAAAAATGTCAACAAACAACATAGTATTGTCAAGGACTTAAATCTTTGCGAAACTGAAGCATGCAAACACAGATCTCCATACCCTTCCATCAGGCATTTTCACAGCCTTGGCAGAACAGAAGGGAAGCTTGACCAGATTCTCATTCACAGGTGTCTGCTCATTCACATCCAGGGGCAGCACATATCGCCTCGGCAGGTTTGTGCACAGTCCATTGTAAAACTGACAGATAAACAGAGGCTAACATCAATTTGGTGTCCTGAATTATGGTGTCTGTTTTTCATTCATTATTAGAAAATAAGCCTACTTCACACGAGAAACACATTTAACACATAAAATATTGGATTCCACCACATCTTGACTGGTAGTTAATCCCAGCTGAGTCATGTAGGTAAAGAAATTTGGCTTCCTGTCAATCACCTTGTCTAGCTCCTCTCCAGAGGCCTTGCTGAGATTTTCGATGGTGAAATCTCCAATGACCGCCCCATCATCTCCACAGCACATGTCCATCACCAGATGGCCCTCCTCTTCGTACGCATTGATTTGATGCAGGGTGAACATGGCGTTTCCGTAATACGTCACTTTGCTTTCCTATGGGGTAGAGGGTAAACTAGTAAGATTAAGGGCTTATGTGCAGAATTTTGAAAGTGTTGAATAAAGCACTAAATTTGCAATGGCATTCTGCGGTTAACTTCTTGTTGGCTAGTATTCTCCCAAGTCCAAAAACACTCTTAACTCCATGTGTTTCTGTCTGCACTAAGCCTGCACATTTTTTTAGACTTAAGCACCTGGAAGAATATAACCCTGCTACAGCCATTTAACTTTAATAGATGCCTGAATAAATCAGATTTAACATTTGGGTTTAGAGTGTTTCAAACAAACAAACATAGCCCTTTTAAACTAGAATGAAGTTACCATGCAAGTACTGTATAAGTTCAGTTCATCAAATAGTATCACTCATTAGCATCATTCTTTATCTTGTGAAAACTGCTTAAGCTGCACCTACTTTGCCAGTGCGTTTGTCCACAACATGAAAGATGGTTTCCAGAGTTGGGTCCCACTCCATGACCTTGTGGAAGCTTTTGCCTTGGATTCTGTACAGCATAAACTTCAGCAGGTCCAACTTTATGGGCTGTTCAATGAACACCACGTAATTCTCTGACATCGCTGTGGAATAAAAATATTGAATTTTAAAACATATTGCATCTTGATTGCCTTTACCACTCCTGAAACAGGAACACCAACACAACGAGAAACACAAGAGTCAAGGAACAAGACAGGCACTGGTGGGGTTAAGTCTGTTTAGAGGTGAAAATGTGTTTACAGTTTATCATCTGTTTGGTGCTGAGGTTGCCAAAGAAATACAAGGGAACAGCGAACCCCTGCTATGCACACTATACTACTACTACATATAATACATGCAGTAGCTAGCAGCAGCCACGATACCACTGTTGCATAGCTCCCAGATGCATTGCGCAATGCATGATTCTAATGCTAAAGACAAGGTGCTGGAATTTGTATAGTATTTTCTTGATTTGAAATCTTGTTTCATCAACATCAAACACTGTTCCTTGCCCATGAGATACTATCCTTTAGACTGGGTTTGTGATTACATTCCATGCCAAATGTTTACATTGTAATTGTTGTATAAAATGCAGATGTGTGTGCTCAAGGAACATAACAGCACGTCAAGACAAATTATGGGCCTAGATCTTATCCCTTCTAGTGCTAACCATGGACATGTTTGGACTGAATGTCACAATCTGCATTCCAGAACAGGTCAAGTGGGCTACGCCTGTTCGCTGTTCTCAAGACAAACTCATATGGGAGATGATGAGATGATGAAACTATTTGAGCAGCTGATACTGTTCAACCTTAAATATCTCAAATGACCCTTAATACTCCTCAGAGCTAAATAATCTGCAGATGCTGCTGCTAACATGACTACAGTTCATGCACTGGCATCTTGGTTAACTCTGTGAGAAGAAGGGCCGTTCTCACTAGTATTGTGTGGCACCAGACCCTGCTACATGATCTCATCACGAACCATTGGGATTGTGAAAAGAGAACAATATTACAGAGATAACCCTGAAACTGAGGCTGGGGGAGGGAGGGAGGGAGACCCACCAAAGCTGTGGTAGTAGGATGGCCTCCTGGAGTCGGATGCAGGGATGGAGCACAGCACCTCTGCACCCGTCAAATCTGCCTCGTCCTTCTCAACCTTCTCCTTGGGGAGAGGAACACGCACAATATTGTAGAAAAACCCTGCAAAGGAAGCAATGATTGATGAATGAATGATTGAATCCATGAATGAATGAATGAATGATGACTGAAAACTCCATCACACTCTATCACATGCATGCTCAGTTAGTTTAGTATTTAGTTCTTTTTAGTTTTTAAGTTTATTTTCTGTCTTATACCTTTTATTATTGTGATATTGTACAGCACTTTGTAACATGCTTCTGAAAAGTGCTATATGAATAAAGATTATTATTATATTATTATTATTATCACAGTCACACACCAGCCTTTCCGTAGGAATTGCCCATATTGTATGTGGTTCCATCCCGGTCATAGTGAGGATGGGCTGTGGCAGCATTTACTGCTACGAATTGTGTCCAGTCCACCTATGGAAAACACATTATGCTCTTTCCAGAATTAGAGTGCAAAGGATTAATTAGTAATTTGGTGCATTTCAAATTTTTTACAAAAAAATCCATAAATCCTTGAGTAAATAGATCGTTTTTTATGCGCATTGTTTAATTAGAGCACATCGCAGTGTACTGTATACATGTATGTAATGTACACAGTGTAGTGTAATGTATATGCCTTTGGTTTATGGTTCATTACCTTATCTTTTGTCTCCAGACTCTGAGGGTCGATCCTGCGCATGTAATTGGTCTCTGTGCTGACATAATAATCACCCTTGTACTTGACAAAGTTCACACTGGCATTATCAGTGGCCTCTGAGAACACGCAAGACAAGGGGAAGTCGTTTGAGGAGAGCGAGTGGAATATACAGTACAGCATATAGCGTGGATATATTATATAAGTTAAAGAGCAGAAGACTGAGATTAGCCTCTGACTTGGTAAATAAATGTGATTGTGTTGTTTTTCAATTTGTTGATTCTGTGTTTCACATGTATGATGCGCACTGCTAACATGCATGCTCAGAATTTCAGAAATTTCATTTCTGCTTGTGTGCGCTGGAGGTGGACTGTTTCTAGGTGGCTGTAGTAGCCCCTCATTCATGCAGACACTTACTTGGGATCTGAAAGCGTGAGAAGAAGCGGGCAAAGAAGTTCTTGCAGGGGTCAGGCAGGGCCAGAGTTCCGAATTCAGACACCACTATGCGGTTCTTCTCGGAGTTCTTTACGTACGAGTCACTCCTCAAGAACCGGCTACAGTAGGTCACCTCTCCATCCTTGATGTAGAAGCGATGCATCATGGCCATTCCGTCAAACCAGTGGGTGTACCTGCATTAAATGAAGACCAACACAATTTTATAGCTGTGGATATGCATTCATTTACTTTTAATTTCCCCTATTTAGTCTGACCAGATACATCATTATCTAATCATTTGAATTCTCCAGTTGAAACGGTTGAAATAACTGAAATAATTTCTGCAGCTATACAGACATTTTGTTTTCATTCACAGCATTTTATTACTCATGGAGAAATGCCAGCAAAAAGACATTAAGATATGGGATGTCTTACTTTTACATTTATGACTAGTTCCCAAAAGTGAGGTTTACAGCCACTATACTTTTCCTGCTACTGAGGCTCATAAAGAAATTTAATGGCATGGGTTCACTGAGTGGTGTCATGATGGTTGTCTATTTCACCTGTTTTCGCCAAATTCAAATTTCCCCGGCCCATTCCTCAGGAAGCTTCCATGGACCCAAGAAGGGATGGTTCCCGTGACGACAGTGCCAATGGGCTCTGGGGTCTCCTGCACAGTGCTGACCAGGGGCTTAATACACTCCAGTCCACTCACATCCGCCCGCGTCTTCTGGGCTGCAGCATCAATCACAAACACATTCAAAATAGTGACCTGAAAAAGCCTTGTACAGGGATAGAACACTTACAGCACAAATTACTCAAATGATTTATAACATACAGAACAACCACCCAGGTTCCACATCTGATTAATGTGATGTAATTTCCTTTGGGATCAAGTAAGTATGTATGTACTGTATGTATGTTTGTTTGTTTGTTTGTTTGTTTGTTTGTTTGTTTGTATGTATGTATGTATGTATGTATGTATGTATGTATGTATGTATGTATGTATGTATGTACAGTATGTATGTATGCATGCACTGTATGTATCTATCCATTTATCTATCTATATAAAATCAATCATGATGCTCTTACTTAACTTTTAAAACTGCTCAAATGGCATACATTAGTGTCATTACCATACTGTCCAAAGTCCATATGTATTCCTACTGTCATTATAGCCATAGCCATGCATTTTGGATAGGTGAGTGGCTTTGTTTTGACACTCAGGTGAGATATCATATCATGCCTAGACTTGTGGTCTATAGGCAGGCATGATGCAGCAGTGATTATGTCACTTAGCTGACAAACAAGCTGAACCCCACGTTGCTGGTCCATGTTCCTTTGGATAAAGACGACAGCTAAATGCCAGTCAACCTGTACTTTATCGCTAGCTTCAGATTAGTGACAGATTAGATGAGATAATTAGGGTTGCATATGTGCATCTGATGCGTATCTGCTTCTATACATCATGCACACGCACAAGTCAGGTTTATCTAAAGGACATAGTCTACCCTGAGGGTCTCCTGACTTAATTAACGTCTAAGATGTCTGAAAAAGTTAATTGCACATACACTCTATCTATGGAGAAGGCCAGGGCTATCTCGAACCTCAAATCACAGCCTACAAAATGCAGCAGCCAGGCTACTTTGACCACAGCAAAAAGGAAATGGACACATAATACCAATTCTGAGGTCCCTGCACTAACTCATTGGAAGTCATAGAATTGAGTACTGCTGTTTGCATCTACTGGCACTGAATTACACTGCTTATGCTCCAGCATGACACTATAAAGTTTTGATTCCGCCTGCCTTTAAACAAAGTGTGGGAAATTAACTCCCAGAGGAAAAGAAAAATGCTTCAGTGCTCTCCAGTGAGTATCTAGGCTTCAGACTAAACTTTACTCCTGCTTAAGTTGCACTTACTGTTGCTAGAACTTAGAACTTGGTACTATACCCTAACAGGAGAGAATAAACGGACTTTAAACGGAACAGAATGATAAACAGCATCTTCATTATCTACAACATCAGCACAAGCTGGCTAAAAATAGACATCAGACAGGACAGTACAACACAAACAAACAGACAACCAAAAATGGGCAAAAGAACAGTTAACACCTTCACATACATGTACTGCATAAAGAGGGATATGGGTGAAGTACAGCATGAGTATTGAAGAAGCAGTCAGCTCAGATTCTGACAATAAGGAAGTAGAATGAGAATTCTGGGTGTCGTTTGAGTTGCTGTGCTTAACTTTGCTTTGCATGTACTGTACATGGGGCTGACATGTACATTATGCCAGCAAGAAATTCTGCATGCTGAACAAATGCAATGCAATAGCAGACTTGCACTTGTCCAATAACATGTTAACATATACTGCATATATTTTTTGCACACGCAACATATATGTGTGTCAGAGACAACAGACAGAGAGATAACCAGAGACGTGCCGAGGTGTCACATGCCACACAAGATAGACATTTCCTAATTGTTTTCACACTTTATGACTATGTCTTGATTATTTTATACTATACCTGGTGGAGTGATGGAAGGCTGGACTTTGGTTGACTTTGAGTGGGGCATGGCTGGCAGTGGTCCTGGCGCTGGCTGAGGTCCGGGCCGATGAGCTGCTGTGCTCTGTCAGACGAGGAATGAGACAAACACTCAAGCTCCGAGCAAACTCTTTTAAAAGAATGCAAATAAAAAAGGGGGTGTGATCTGCAGATTCACCCAACCCTTGCACACATGGTAGCCCAAGCAGTGAGCTGTTACCATGGCAAGTTATTCAATCTAGTGGTGGGTGATAACACACAAAGATTTTATTGCCCTGCCTGTAATTGTGGAGTGGTTAAACTCACCTGTCATTCAACTCTGCTATCAGTTTAAAGGCCCATATAAGCACTGTGCAACACAAGTTGGATTAACATACTCGAACTTACATGATTCAGGACAAAAGTTTTATTTTTAGTTTATTGGTTTTTGGTTCTGAAATTACGAAAATGACAAGCATGTGGAAAGGTACACACCTAATATAAATATTGTTAACAAAGGTGAGGGACTGGCAGCGTCTTGTTTTTAAAGGATCACCAAGCAAAAGCAACATCAAAGAATTTTACAGTGGTTTATCTAAAAAAATGAACAACCTTATTAAATAGTTGAACCTCGGTCTCAATAAGCTTCCCAGGCAAGAGCATACAAGGTTATTTAAACCAGAGCTTCTCAAACCTTTTTGGGCTGGGGACCCTTCATGGAGCCAGAATTTTTTCGAGGACCCCTCTTGATTGCAATTAGAAGTATAGCAATTGTTCTTCCAGATGCAACCGTTTTAAATAGGCATGCAATTGCATGTGGCAAAATATGACAGTGCAGATATGCTTTTCTGTAGGTCTGATGCCAAAGGGAAGTGTCTTAGTAGCATTTTTATCTCTAAGACAAGTTTTTTTTTTGTAGCAAGCCTTTTCACGTACTCCCCGGACCCCAGCTTGAGAACCAATGGTTTAAACAACTGAATACAAAAGCTGAACCATACCTGACTTGTTGCCATGCCGTTGCTAAGCCACTGCTGGATGTCACATGAGGTGAAAGGGATCCCCCTTCTCCATACTGAGCTCCAAGTTTGCTTAGTCTGGATGCTCCTGAAGAGAGCCATGGTCCCAGGCTTCATGCTACTAAAACAAGAGTGTAAAAATTAAATGCCACTTGTGAATCCACCGGTGGGTGTGGTGAACCAGTAGATCATAGCCTAGCGTTAGCCTACTGAACTTTTACTGTATTGTTTACATGAGGTGTTCAAAGGTCAGTTGAATGGCCTCATCCCAAACAGCCTCATGACTGATTTGATTTAATTATCCATGCCAGAATCCAAATCTAGGTCGGATTATGTCCCTGAGCACAAAATTGCCCTGGCACCCGCAAACAGCAGGATCAATGTTGAGCAACACCACTCGAGGAGTTCGGGGGTTTCCATCCAGTGAAAAATTTCATGTGACTTCATGTCCCTTTTGCTACCATTGAAGTCATGAAATGAGATATCATAGGCTACAGTTTTGAATGCTACAGCAGGCATCCATTATTGTACTGTTAAAACCCCTAGCCATGAGGCCATGACCCCTGCCATGGCCCCTTCTGACCTGTGGCCCTATGAGCCTGGGCCAAGTTGGCCTATTTGCTAATTCAGCCTTGATAGTGTTTTATCACAAACATCATTATTTCAGCTGTGGGAGTCATTGGCTTATCATACTGCTTTGAGAACAAATTTCTTTTTAATTGACATGCCTCACTTTTTCATGTCTTTGTAGCTACAATCTTGATGCAGGTGTGTAATATTACTAATAATAGTATGTAGGCCTACTAGTCACCCACTTAGAACCAGTAGAGGTGGTGTATGAGTAATTCCACTGGTTAGACTCATTACTGTAATGAACTAGGCCTACACTGTATACTAAGTAAGGGATAACGGCCGACGAGGTGTCCAGTTATTCATTTATAATTGTCGAGGCGGAATCTAGAACTCCGGCGATGCGCGCAGCGCAGAGACGGAGTTATTCCGCCAAGACAATTATAAATGAATAACTGGACACCTCGGAGGTCGTTATCCCGCTTATCTCCCGTATCTGTCTATCTCTCGTATATTTGAAGAAGCGTATAAAACGTAAAAGACATATGCAACTCAAATTTAAAAGAAACTAACCTGTTCGGTTTGGGTACTACTTTCAGTTGAAAGTAGATCTACAAGGTTGCTTATTGTTGTTATAGTTACCATTCTGAAAGGCATTCATATGGAACGGTAATCAGTTACTAGATGAGTTATTTTTTGGAACTACTTCCAAAGTAGCCGGTTATCTGGAATTAATGGCCACCTAGCAGCCAATCAGAGAAGAGAATGGCGTTCTGAAGGGAGATAAGTTTACAAAAAGGCCTATCATGATCCTCTGCACCCCCTGCTGACCATAGGATGGCACTGCAGCTAAGATTTCCACTTAGACCCAATGCTAAGGCCAAGGCCATAATTATACCGGGTTGAATTATACAATTCAAGAATTGAAAATTAAACAGGAACACCATGAATACTGTTTGAATACCCTGTCCAGGCCTTACTACGTAATTCTACTCAACTCTCATCTCCCTTCATTACTCCGTCTGGGATTTTGTCCCATTGAGCTAGATTTCACAGAGGGCATTTTCTACAGGCCAATCGGCAAGCAGAGGGAGGACTCAGAATACAAAACAAAAATACTACAGGCTATCAGTCTGGGGCTGATCTAATCTTTTTTTAATTATTTCTCAACACCCAAATGTCCAGACCCTCTGTCTGTAGCAAAGCATAGAACTGATTTTTACTAGAGGAGTTTTTTTTTTTTTTACAAGAGTACAGTTTACACATCCTTGTTTAAATAATGATGATCTAAGTCAAATAGTATTAAGCATGCTGATGAACTAGGTCACTATAGCAACACACTACTCTATTCACTTCTGCCTAGTGCTTTTCGTCACACACGCGCACGCATACTTGAAGTGCATGACAAGTATTCTCAAACAAAGTTGGCTCATATTCCAAAGGACTAAATGTAACAGGGTAAAACAGGGTAAATTTGATAAGAGTGTAGCTTATGTAAATGTTGTAGGCCCTATGGGACCCTACTTGGAATAGAAAAAGCTCAGGCCAAGACCTCTGTTCCTAAAACTGGCAGACACCTGTTGTCTTTCCCACTGACTCCTAGACATTTACTGTATCTCATTTCTAAGAAGTTTTCATAACACATCCCAACATGAAAATGGAATGAGAATGAAAAATAATGTAGAGGATAAAATAATTCTGCAAGATACATTATCAGCAAAACCACAAACTTATCAACAGTACTTTCCATAATTCCATTAATATTCTCTCTCTCTCTCTCTATTTCTGAAAGTCTACTTGGCATATAGAGTTCATTACAGAGAATACATTAACCCCAAAAACAATCAGCAATCAGAATTCATGCCTACCTCTACCTGAAAACTTTACTTGAATCCATGATGTCATCTGGCAGCTGGTAGCAGTTTTTCACACTGTTGAAAACACACAGGTATAGGCCTTACTCTGGGTTAACACAAAGGCAAAGTGTACACAAAGGCTTCAAAAAGAAGACATGCTTGTAAGCATACCTGTTGCTTCTGATTATGTTGACTGTAGAGATGGTGAATCTGCATTCATTTCCTGATTCCGTTGTGATACTGCTGGGGAACTGGTTCAGCTAGGGAACACGTCAAGATTCTTTTCAGCTGTTTCCAATCAGACTGTTAGCATGACATTTTAACCAGACGACAGGCCTCATTCACCAACCATTCTTACAAAGTAATTTGCCCTTATAACCCACTTATGTAGTTTACTGTAAATGGGACAGAAGACCAGTGTGCAAAATACTTTTTAGCATGTCCTTTACAAAAATAAAAAAAATGCTACAGATATGCAGCAATATTGCCGCAAACTAATTTGCATGTGAAAATATGACATTATTGCAAACTTGACGCAAACTTGTGGCAAATATATGGGGGATTTTTGCGACAAACTGCAAATTTGTCGCCAAAAGTTCATTAGGTTTGCCATTAGTGGCTATATGTTTTGGTAAAAAAAAAAGGTTAATTGCCACTAATGATTAGCCAAAACAGTTTGCCAGTAATGGTAAACTTCTGATGAACATTCGACGACAAATTTGCAGTTTCCCAGAGGTTTGCGACAAGGTCATATTTTCACATGCAAATTAGTTTGCGGCAACATTGCACATTTGTGGTGCTTCGTCGTACTTGACTTGCAGCAAGTGGTCCACCCCTGATGGTGTAAAAAAAAACAAAAAACCCTGATGGTGTAGGTAGGTCGATGTGCTGTCATGTAGGCTAGGCTATAGCATTGATGGCTTTGGCTCGCATTCATAAAAATGTTGTAAGCTTACTGAATATTTAGGTCAGTTGCACAACAATCAGGAGAGTTTTTACATTTTTTAGCACCCATATTGTTGCAAATTCAACAATTCTAAACTTCTGTCTCTTCCAGTGAGGCCATTATTTTCAAGTGGAGGAAATATCAATCCACCATCAACCAGACACTGAAAGTGACAAGAAACATGGAGCTCTGGCATGGACCACTCAGTAAGAGTAAGCACATTATCTGACAGAGAGAGGTGGCAATGCTCTTTGCCAAAGTTCAATTATTTCCCCTGCTGTGCGCACACACACACACACACACACACACACACACACACACACACACACACACACACACACACACACACACACACACACACACACACACACACAGATTCTTATATACACTTCTCTCTCTCTCTCTCACACACACACACACACACACACACACACACACACACACACAAAATCTCATTTGAAGGACATGAGAATAAATTTTGATAGCACAGCTGAGCCAAAGATGAAAGCTCTTTTTTATCCAATCCAGGCATTTCGTCACCCACAGAACGATAGTTTGGAAGTGGAACATTTAAAAGCCAGCCTTAGAGACCCTCACAACGCAGTTGAACTAAGTCAACATGTTCTCCATTGTGCTGGCATCTGCACTCGTTGCTTGCGGTAAGAGCTCTTTGTGTGTGTGTGTGTGTGTGTGTGTGTATGCATGTGTGTTTTAAAAGTGTGTGTGAGAGAGAGGGAATGAAAGAGAGTGTAGTAAATCATAAATTTTCAGATAAAGTGGCACTAGAGTGAAATCACTCTTTCCCTTCTCTAGCCCTCGGGTGCGGCACTCCTGCCGTCGAGCCTGGCCTGACTCGCGTGGTCAACGGAGTGGACGCTGTTCCTCACAGCTGGCCCTGGCAGGTATAGAAGACACACCTCTCTCACACATCTGTCGTCTATCTCTCTCTAATATGATGTTTTTCTCCCCAGTCTTTGGTTCTTTGTATTTTTGTTCTCACACTGTGTATGGCAAGACTGTAAAAGCAGCAGTAATGTAATCCATGTTAGATGTTATATCATGCTCTCTATTCTGTCCGCTCTGTCCCCAGATCTCCCTGCAGTATGAGAGGAATGGCCAGTGGGGACACACCTGCGGAGGATCTCTCATCGCCACCAACTGGGTCATGACTGCCGCTCACTGCATCAAGTAATTACTCTGTCTTTAGTTTTCAGTCAAGTAATGTGATACTGTACAACATCTTCACCTTTGCTGTTATATTAATACATTATTATATCAACCAATCAATCAATCAATCAATCAATCAATCAATCAATTCTTTATTCCATACACCAGTACCTGGGTCCATATCTCATAAAATGTAAATACAAAATAAATAGATAAAAAAGACAAGCATACCATGATAAAGTGATAATAATATTACAATACATAAATATTAAACGTGTAATTTCATGTAGCTACAAATCTTCTTAGTCAGAAAGCACAACATCGAGCCTACTTGCTTTCAGAAATGTGAGCCGATGTAGAGAAATGTCTGACATGGTTATCTCTCTCTCTCTCTCTCTCTCTCACAGCGATCAGTTGACCTACAGAGTTTACGTTGGAAAGCACAACCTGGTGCAGGACGATGCTGGCTCCAAGGCCATCACCCCTGAGAAGATCATTGTTCACGAGAAGTGGAACCCCATCTTTGTGGCCTTTGGGTGAGGAGATGACTGCAGATTACAGTTTCAGGATCACAGTAATTTCACAGTAGAAATTAAAGATCTAAGAAAGAATGATGGTAATGAGAAGTCTATGGAATGTGAGAGTCAGTGTTCCACAGTGAATCCACAGATTTGCTGCAGGGCAATAATGCCTATGGTGCTTAAATGCCTGTGCTGTCCCATTCAGAAACGACATCGCCCTCATCAAGCTGTCTGAGCATGTGACCCTGAGTGACTCCATCCAGCTGGCCTGCATCCCCACCGCTGGCAACATCCTCGCCCACGACTCCCCCTGCTACATCACCGGCTGGGGCAGAATCTACAGTAAGACAACTCAGCTCTCTCTCACTGTCCTCTCTCTGACACTGAACTGCACTTATGAGTCAGTCACATCCTGTGTGCTATTGCTTCTGTTGTACTTCGTATAACCCCATACTATGTACTGTATATGTAGGCTGCATACCTGAATAACTGCTACGTGTGTCATAGTTGAAATCACAGCATGTCTGTGTACATTGTTCAGACTGTGTGTTGACGTTTATCCGTGTGCAAGCATGTGTGTGTGTGTGTATGTACTGTATACAGTATGTATAGATATCAGTTGTGGAATGCTGAGGTCTAACTGTATGGCTTCTGTATCCCACAGCCGGAGGCCCCATCGCCGATAACCTGCAGCAGGCTCTGATGCCTGTGGTGGGCATGGAGACCTGCACCAAGTACGACTGGTGGGGACCTGCTCTCAGGGACACCATGGTCTGCGCTGGAGGAGACGGTGTTGTTGGTGGTTGCAATGTGAGTACCTGGGATAAGGATAGATATGAGGGAAGTATAAAGGATGACACATGGTACTCAACTATATAGACTATGGTTCATACACATGCAAAAGACGATAGTGATCTCAGTAGGGTTGCCACCTGTGTCTGACAGAAATCCTGTAAATTTTGACCATCGAATCGACCTTTTGTGCCCTTCGCACATCTAACCCAAGATAAAAATCACCCTTCTACGCTGCATTTGTATGGCTCTAATTAGTAAAAATGACACTTAGTAGTTATTTGTTTAGTTAGGGTTAGACACTCTCACTCTTTAAACAGCTAGCATAACTACTAGCCATAAGTTTGTGGGTTGGTAGACCTGCTGATACCCTCTTGTGATGGTTTGAATTGTGTCTTGGCAAAGGGTGACTCTGGCGGCCCCCTGAACTGCAAGAACGCTGACGGCAAGTGGGAGGTTCACGGTATTGCTAGCTTCGTCTCTGGCCTGGGCTGCAACTACATTAAGAAGCCCACCGTCTTCACCCGTGTGTCTGCCTTCAATGACTGGATCGACCAGGTACAAACCCGCAATACACTTCTTAGGTCATATTTCCTGGAATATATGCAATACATGCAGCACGGAGAGCTACAAAATATCTAATCTTATTTCAAATCTATTTTTACAGGCTATGCTGAACAACTAAGATGCCACAAAAAGAACAATAAACTATGAACATTAAACTAGAACCTTGCGTTTGTGTGTGTGGTGTTTTCATGAAAAGAGAAATTTGCAAATATAAGACCGTGGCCGTGGGGATAAAAATCTCTGAGAAATTCATTAGTACAAACAGTCTGATTTAAATAGAACCAGTTGACCTGTGAAAGTTGACCAACACAAATGTAATACAGACAAGGGTGTATTTGTGGGGTCAGTCTTAAATGTTAACTGATAACTGTCCATTGTCCTATCTCTCACCAAGCTACCCATACCAATAACACACTGCCCAGCCTATAACCACTACAAAGAATGCACAATATCATGTCCATCTCCCTTTATATTTGTGATGTTGTACTGATATCTACATGATTCAATCTAAACAAAACAAAACAAAACAAAACAAACGTGAAGAAATGTTTTAGATGTTTGTAGTCACATTTATGTCAAACACTACAGGGCTACTTGGAAAGTCTGAACTGAGTCATTTTTTTCAAGTTGAGATCATCTTACTAACAGCCTATTCATAAGATTTCCAGCAAGAAACGACTCAAACGTCTATCAATGACAACCATTTCCAAATTAAACTGAATTGAAGAAGAATCTACTGTTGATTGATACAGTGTTGCAGCAACTATTAAGAGAAATGTAATACAACATTTTATCAAGTTGTTTTATTGAAAAACTGCACACACCAAAGGAGTAGAAAAATTATAAACACAGTATGTACTGTAAAAACAGTTCACAGTATAACAGAACAATGTTACCTAGCACCTTTCCTTTTCCCGTAACCTTTAGCTGCCAATCCCTTTGTCCACTCAGACAAATTTACAGTAGCCGTCTCCTGGCAGTACTAGTTGCCATAGTACTACATGTGGGAGGACGGCCTTCTTACTTTCAGGCATTAATTACAAATGGTCGGGTTGCTTCTTGGTCCGTTACTGCGCCTGACCACCTTCTTCTTGGTGTAATGCTGGGTGGTGTAAGATAGCGTTGCCTTGGAGGTGTGTGAGATAGAGAGCACCTGGAGAGGGCCAGAGGGGGCAGGGAGGAGGAGCCTGTGTGTCAGCTGACTGCTGGGAGTCTCTGGATTGGGCCTGGGCAGAACGAGGACTGGCACAGTGGAGAGGGGCACAGCAGGGCCGGCCGAGAGGACAGGAAAAGACAGCATGGCGCCAGGCAGCTGCTGCTCACCAGACCCCCCACCAGAATCCCTGGTCAGATGCACTTTGACATTTGCTGCAGAGGTGGCTGCGGTAGTGGTTGAGGTAGACAGAGGGGTAGACTGCATGGGAAGAATGGAGAGTTTACAGGCAATGGCTTTGGTGGTTGTGCTAGTGAGAGTGGATGACTGGACAGGTAGATAAGAGCATTTAGACAAGATGGCTGTAGTAGTTACGGTAGAGAGAGGAACTGACGGAACAGGAAGAGAAGGTGGTGTAGAATGGACTACTTTGGGGGTTGAGGAGGGGAGAGGGGACAGACAAACAGGAGGTCTGAATGAGGAGGGTGCAGGGGCAGCTCAGTGTCCACTAACCTGAAGATGGTGGGGTCCTCAAACATGACACGGTTCATGTAGTCGTCCTCCTCTTCCTCTGCCACCGCCACCTCTCTAGTCTCCAGGTCTGATGGAGTGACAAGGTAGTCCTCCAGTCCCAGGCCTTGCTGCTCATAAAAGTACTCCACACCAATCAGCTCACCTGAGGAGAAAAAATGAAAGGGTGAATCATCGAGTGAATAAGTGAATTAACATGCTATGAATGAGCAAACAAAAATTTGTAAATTCTATTTACTCAATGAGGCACTACAACTGTGTTTTTGACAGAGGCCTACCTGTATAGTCTGATAGAGATGGGCAGTCAACTAGATTCTTTCCCCAAAGCTCCTGGGCAAGTTGGTTGACCTTCCCGACAAGCTTACTGTAGGACAAAGGGTTCTCTCCTGCTGCACTGGCCTTGTCCTTATTCCACCTCAAAATGCCCTCCACCATATAGCCCTGGAACAAAGTACCATTGGCCAAAGTACCTGAAAATAGATTTACAAATGAGATGTCAGTGTTATGGAATGATGTACAGTATATGGTCCAGCACAAAATGTTATATGTGATTCATATATTTGTCTTTTTTTGCAAGATGCAAATATTATCATTTAATCGTGTTGAATTAAATTAAGGTGAGAACACTGGATCAAAACTCGTACCTGGAATGAACCGGTTTAAGAACTGGTGAAAACGTTTCAGGGAAGTGGAATCCCTGGTACATTTGTAGGTTGGCAAGGTGTGCCCACCCTTTTCCCGGGTCCCTGTCTGCGTGTAGAGCTGCACACCTGGAGGGTCTTGGATGCAACGGAGGTGCTTCTTCTGGGCCTTCCAGATCTCTGCCATCCTTCCAGACTCAATGAGGGGAGCACCACTGAAAGGGTCACGCCCCTTCTCGCTGTCGTAGAACTGGATCAGCTTCGTTATGAGTGCCTCCATCTCTCGGATACGCCTAGTGGACCTTTTGCAGTGGAGGGCCAGCTCAGCTTTGGTGATGCGACGTGTGACATCAGCATCTGAGGTTTCCATCTGTTCTTCGTCCAGCTCTGCCCGCTTGGCCTCTCTGAGTGCACACACGTCACTCTCATCATGCAAAAATATACAGTCGGCAAGTCTGTTCATGAAGTCGGCATACCAAACATGTGAGTCAGAGGTGCATCCCGCAGCAATCCTTTGCATGAAGTGCCCCACGTCCAAACGGATCTTTGTGTTCTTCCACGGACTGAGAATGTTCTGGAGAGACGTGGAACCACAGCAATCCCTGTCGACGTACAGCGCTGTGGGAGGCTGCATGTCGGCATTCCGATAGCGGCTAACAAGGCCATCAATCATCTTTTCCAGACCAAAGCCTTCATTGACTGTGAGCACTGACATGATCACCTTGCCTTGCTCATTCATTATGCTGGTGGCCCAGGATACTGTTGAGTTACCTTCCAAAGCCATCGTCTTTTCAATCATATACGTTGAGCTCATCCTAAGGACTTGGCCAAAATGGGAGGTGATGCTTGCCTGTGTCTCCACTAGCCTGGACAGCACATCCTGGGCATACGCCTGCATAAACCACTGAGGCTTTGGGAAGGGCGGCATGGCAGGCAGTTCGCCTTGAAACCTGACAGAAATACCCAGTCCGGACATGACCGTCTGCATTAACCTGTCAAAGTCAGCCAGAAAACACAACTGGTTCTTTAGCCAAGTCTCAGTGTGCTCCTCCTCCAGCCGTCTCTGAATCTGCCTGATGCTGTTCTTGGAGTCCCTGTACCGCAGCTGCTGTACCACCTTCCTGTCACAGGCCAAGCCAGCGGCGAGGACACAAGGGAACCGGAGCTGCCTGCCGATGTCTAGCTGACTAACAATGTCATGACTCCAGCTGGTCATCTTCCTATTACAGTTCTTGCAGATGAGCTCCTCTGTTGCCATGAAGTAAGAGTTGCTGTAGCTGATGGCACGTTTGACCTGCTGGTGAACCCCTGCAGAGGTGAGCTCCTCTCTCAGACAGTCTTCATGTGGACAGACCAAGCGCTCGTGCCCGAGATTCAATGGCATCCAAAGAAACAAGGCGTGTCCGAAGTAGCTCAACATAGTTGGAATGGCAGTGGGAGAATATGTTCGTTGTGGAGGATACCACCACAGTTTATCCACGATAGTAAAGTCCAGCTCTGGCTGTCCTTCTTCTGACCACTTGAAGAGAGCCTTGGAGATCCACTGCTGGTCCAGGACAGGCAAGTCATCTCTCCAGCCAGCAGGTAGACAGAGATCGGACTCACCACCTCTTCTTGGGCTCGGTTGCACATCTGTGTCCATCCCGGAGAACTCCGAAACCTGATCAAGTGGGCTCTCCAGGTTTTCCGCTTTTATTGCGGCTGCCTCAGCAGAGTCAAGAATGACGACGTCATTTACATCAACACTATTTGCAAAATGTGCCTCCATCACTGCTGATGAAAAAGTGAGAAGGTACAATAAGAGAAAATAAGAACAAGTTACAGCTGTTATGTGTGTTTAAAATATCTACCAAACTTGCCTTGGGATAAATATTAGCTATGTGTTAATGAAACAGTTTAGCCTACATTGACGTCAAAACTACTTGTACAATCTTCACATCATTTTGTCACTTGTGCACACACCAAAAAGCAGTTTCTCATTTCTTTGAGCAAGTTGCAATGCAATGCAAAAAAATGTGTACAATTCTCTGTTGAACAGTCTCACACCTCATAACATATAGCCTAAGCCTAGGTATTGGTTCATTGTCTACTCTAAATCTTTAGACCTACATGCAAAATAGTTGACCATGTTGTCACAACATAACGTTATGTCACAAGAAAACTAACGTTAAATGCTCGCGGTCTGGGGGTTTCACAAAATTGTTCTGTCATCCGAAGGCCCTGTGATTTTTGTGTGTGGTGCTTAAGTACGGTAATTTTGAAAGATTATGAACTAAGGATTTTGAGCAAGAAAATGGCATTTGCAGGCTATTCATGGGGTTTTGCTATTTGTCCGAATTTTTCTAAGGAATGCTCTTTTACATGCAAACAGCAAGGATGTTTTGAGCCAAAGTGACTGAAAAAACCTATGCAAACTAGCCGCAGCAGCAATAACCTCATAAAAGTAGCGACAGTGACGTTACTGGTGCAATCATAGGTTGCCCATTTACTATTCAAGTTTCTCTAATGACGGTAGGCTATGAGATTGGTATTCGCTGATCAGGTCGGCTAGCATTAACCAAAAGCTCAGGCGGCGGCAATAAAAATAGACTAACAACAAACAAGTTCACGTGCAACCTGCGTTCCACAGTCTTTAACGTTACCCCCCAAAAAAGTTGGGATAGCCAGACAGCACTCGAGGAGAACATTTCACCACATAATCTTATCAAACTCGTCTACAAATGACATCGAGTTTTGTCCCAGTGTCTTGAACCTCATAAACCTAATTGTATATAAAAAAAACGATTTACCTGGACATGGGCTGCACAAAAAACGCCATAGAAAACACCGCCGAGAATGTTGAGGGAACTACGTCACTAGTTCCCGATTGGTCCATATCTGAGCCAGAGACAGAGGATTCAAGCGGATGTGTGCTGCTGCAGCAGTCCTGGAGGCAAGAGAGAAACTCGCAGTCTGTCAGAGGTAAGAATGATCACACACTGTTTCATACACTTAGGTGTTCCAAGGACTAGAAGTGTTAAGATCATCGCTTCAAATCCTCAGAACCACAAGGATGTTATTGACATGTTTTGGTGAGAAAAGGTACCTGGTACTTAAAATGAAATACAATAGGCTAATGAAAGTTTTTTTTTGTCTCTGTTTATTGTTACATAAAACATTGTTCTGTGAATATGATGAGTCTAGGTATGACAGGTGAGTTTAGAATGTTCTGTAACCCCCTCAGGTGATGGAAGGCCTACCAAGGAGGAGTGTGTCAATGTGTGGGAATGAATACAGAGAGATTTCCCCATACAAACGTCCTGATAGACTTGAGCAATTGGTATGTATCTCTGATCAATGACCTTGACCTGATGGCTACAGTTCGTTCAATTGCTCATTGATGCTGTCTGTCTCCCACAGGTCAATCTGATGGAGAGAGACAATGTAGCGTATGACTAAAGAATAACACCACAACAACTGAACAGACTCAATAAAAGACTGCAGTGCCTTTTACAGACTGGTTTGTGCATGTTTATTCTCAACTTAGCATTGAAAAAATGATGACTAGATGATCTCCTAAAACTGCATTCTATTTGTAGAGACCTTATTGACACACAAGGTCCAAAGACTAGTAGGTGTCTACATGGTCCACATTTGTGTGACATGAGCAGAGAGGCAAGAGCAGACATTTTCACACCCTCTAGTTATGTTTTGTTTTGAGAATTCCCCCAAAGTGCATAAAAAATGCACTGGTTTTAACTTTGGTTTAACTTTAAGCTATTTTTTAGGTTTGCTGTTTGAGGTGATTGTGACACCTTCAGGATAAAGACAGGCCTAGCCTAATTTAGGTGTGTGTGTGTGTGTGTGTGTGTGTTTGTTGCATGTTTGCAATTAATGACAAACAAACATCATAAAATGAAGCTTTGTTTATTCATGGTAATTAAAATATATCTACCAAAATATATTTTTTAAAACTAATTTATGGTTGTTTACTGGTTGTTAACAGGTTTGCTGGCCTTATTTGTTTTTGCGGCTAAATAGGCGCCGGAAAAACCCAGGGCCTTTCTTGGTCTTTTTAACACTCTCTGCGTTCATCCCATCTGATGCTGAGCAGCTTGGGAGTGTATCGTCCATCTTCCCCAGTTTCTTGTCTTCCTCCTTCTCTTTCTTATTCTGTTCTTTCTTTGCTGCCTTCTCAGCCTTTTGAAGAGCTTTCTGCTCTTTTTTTGTTTCAGCCATTCTGACCTTTTCCTCCATCACTGCAATGTTGAGCAGATCTTTCTCCTTGTGTTTAACACCGGAGGAGGCACACTGCAGAAAGGAAATATAGAAATAGGCTATTTGAATGGACAAATAGGCTACTGTAGGTGAAAAGGAAATTAACCATTTCTGTGCCCCAATGATGACATAATACATTGTGCTCATAAGCCTACTAAGAAGTATGGCCCTGGGAAATAGTGTAAGTACCTGGAGTGTGACGCCCGTACTGCCAGTGGGCTCATGTTTCATGCTGCATTTTGCCTCAATAACGGCGTCAAGTGGACTCTAGAAAAATCACACAGATACATAGATGAGTTCATTATCTGTCAGGGTTAGGGTCAGAAATATCTCCCAAATCTGATGTAGAAACACAAAAGCAATCTGTCTTTACCAGACTGACTGACTGCTTCCTTAGGTTTTTCAGCATCTTTTCTCTGTTGATAAGCACAGACATGAAATCTCTTTGCAAGGCCTCCTCTCTCTGCATCATCAGTGTCTCCCACTCATATCTCTCCTGCATACGCTGTCTCTCCAGCGCATGCAATGCCAATTCTTGGTCTTCCTTCTGCTCTTGCAGGAGACGCTGGAGGTCTCGTCTGGAATCTTCCAGAACATTGAAATAGTCCTCAAGTCGCTTCAGCTCAGAAGCCCTGTCCTTCTGCAAGTCTCCACCTGCTGAACACCCTCTGGTGTTAGACAGGGCATCAGCTGGGATGGACTGGAGGCCACAACTGGTGATGTTCATTGGGGGGTCCATGTCATGGGCTTCTTTCTCCAGACACTCTGTTCTTTCCAGAAGTCTGATTAAGATAAGAAAAGATAGCACTTTATTATTTTTTTAATTATTATTCTGATTAGGTCTAATCAAGACGTGGGAAAATGGCTCATAATCTTGTGTGAAACAGGCTACAATTCTCTTAGACTAGTCAATTTGGCATCCTCAGCCATACTCGATGGTCAAACATCCCAGACCATCTCACGCAACATGCTGGTAGTCCGCTAGCGTTTTGCTTGTCGGTTCTCCGATAGTTTACTGCTATTTCGTCGTACAAAGACCGACGCGCAAAAACGCAAGCGGGCTGAAGACATCTTGGGATGAACCCCAAAATCATTATTTAATAAAAAAAAATATATATTTTATATATATATAATTATACATATCGAGTCGAGTTACAAAATAAAACCAATTTGGTACTTACATTTGGCTTAGATGCTGGTTGTGATATCAAAACGTGTGAAAATCAAACCAGAAATCTCTTTTCGTGTCGCTTTCCAAAACGCAATGCAAGGAAATGGTCCGAATGTTTGATTGTTTCCATCAGGTTTCCATAGTAGGCCTATGTCGTATTTGGAATAGAATTTTATCAACGTCATTGCGTTTGAACGTTCTGAGGTGTTTCATTTATCACTTACCGGTGAGCGCCTAGTAGGCCGTGTTGAGCACTCAAAGATATGAGGTTTTGCCCTCTAATTTGCGCTTGTGCAGGTTGTGGAGGCCGTCTTCAGTGACTACCGCGGTAAACGCATACGACGGAATAGGTCTAACGTTTTTGATGAATTGGACAGATAAGAGCATTGGTGGAACACTTCATTTACATTTTCCTGGTTTTTAATATAAAATGTTTACAGTTATGGACACATTCATCATCTCATTTTTCACTATCACATACAAATACAACTTTTGTAAATGTTTTGCCACTACATGGAACTCACAGTGATACAAATGAATATAGAGCCTGCATATGAATACACGCCAGTAGGCCTACTACTATATATACAGTCTATGACACACACACACACACACACACACACACACACACACATACACACACACGCACGCACGCACGCACGCATGCACGGACATAAATTAAAGAGAAAATGAAAATAACAGAGACTGCTTGTCAATTAGGTATTTTGCATTGCCACAGGCACTGCAGGTTATTAGAAATAGGCCTACTGTCATTGTCAGTGACACTGTAGCCTACCAATAGTCTTAATACTGGAAGCATTTCAGTTCACTTTAAAAATTAATGTGAGTTCATGCAACCATTGGGATAAGTAGTTAGCCTATCTGTACAATTATAGGTAGGATTTTGCACTGCTAATAATCTGCATTAAAGCAAATCTGTAATAATTTACAAAATTAATGTAAATAGCCAGATAACAAATAGTTCCCACATACTTATAACACTTGGTGCCCATGAATGTTTAAGTTTTTGCATGGACTCATTTTTCCCTATTGGCAACTGCCATTACTGGTTTTGTGGATTTGATGGCTAAACAGACAGAGAATCTCATGATCATAAGGGATGTTTGATGCGGATGTTTCCAGAATGGAAGGGAAGTGCGCCCTCCTGTGGCTGCTGCTTGCTGCTGCAGCAGTCTTGCAGGCGTCGGCCCAGCACTGGTCACATGGCCTGAGCCCTGGAGGCAAGAGAGAAACTCACAGCCTGTCAGAGGTAAGAATGATGACACTGTTTCATACACTTACTGTATGTGTTCCAAGGACTAGAAGTGTTAAGATCATCGCTTCAAATCCTCAGAACCTCAAAGATGTTGTTGACATGATTTGATGAGAAAGGGTACCTGGTACTTAAAATGAAATACAATAATGAAAGTTTTTTTGTCTCTGTTTATTGTTAGGCTACGTAAAACATTGTTCTGTGAATATGATGAGTCTAGGTATGACAGGTGAGTTTAGGATGGTCTTGTTGTAACCCCTTGTAAGGCTCTGGTCCATTTCTGGTGGCTTTTGATCAGAGATTGACCGACGCCAGAGCCCCTTATTGTTTTGGGACATTCCAGAATAGAGATTACCAACGTGTCGTCATCACACAATGCATTCTGGGTTTGCCCCGGAATTAGACTCTAGCAACAATCTCTGACTAGACTCGTAAAATATTTTAAAAAATTTCGGGTGAAAAAGAAAATGTGATCGGGTGTATGAACCGGAGCTACGATGGGACCGTAAAAAAGTTACAGCTTAACTAACCGCTATCTCTGGGGCAAGATGGCGCCGATTATGCCGGTTATGACGATTTTGACGTATCTTGGCAATCCCTATTAGAGGACATTTGCTGTCCCCCACCTGGTATTTAAAATACTTTGGTCCAATATCATAAAATATATCACATAACATATCACATAACTTGTAAAAAAAAGAAAAAAAAAACAGTCTTAAAGCAAAATATAATAATTTTCTAGAAATAAATTAAATATATTAAAATATACTGGATAGGTGTGAAATACCCCTGAAAATGTTTTTTTTCTCTTGTCCCCCACCCCTGGTGACAAGCTTTGACATCACTTTTAGTAGGCTATCTAAAACAAGTCTTGAATTAATTGTCCTTTGTTTTATTTTCAATACATCAATCTACTGTAGCCTAGCTTTAAAAAACAAAAAAGATGAACACAACATAGCCTATTTTGAATAGCCTACTATTTACCGTGCTATGAAGTTGTGTCCCTGAAAGTGCACGCAACCCTGTTACCCATATCATTTTTGCCTGGCTGATGAAAGGGTAAAATATTATGTCATGATATAGACAAGAAATGACATCATCCAAACCTTTTCTAAATACAGGGGTAGGCTAGACTAAAAGTGTGTGTCCTCTTGCATCTTTGGAATATTTTCAAACTTTGTTGGGTTAACCGAGTCCATCAAGCTTAACCACTCAACTCTGTTACTCATAGTTTAAGAATAAGATTGAATAATTTAAATTTTTATTTTCTGTATTTGTAAAGCTACATTGGTCCTTGACCTTGGTAAAATGCTAAATTAAGCTGCTAGCTTTTGTTCATTAGATAGAGGCTGTATTAGCACTGCTTTTGCAACCCTGTTACTTTTTATTATGATTATCATGGTTAACATGGTGATTGTGGTTAAGGAAGTTAAGTTCAAGTATAAAAATGAATTTATTTTGTAATTTAATGTTTTTAAATATCATTTTTCCAAAATATGACCACATAATAAAATATGTCCACAGCTCAGTTCTGCACATTCTCTGCCCTGTGTGTGTATGTGAGACAGTAGGCCTATCATCCCAAACCAATAACCTTTCGCTTAATAGCACCACCTACAGGTCGATGGTTACAGTCATTAAATGTACATACATTAATTTATTTTCTAGCCCCCCATGGATGAAATACCACAAAACTTGACATATTCCCACAAGATGTCAGGTTCATCATACACATTCAATTTGGTGCAGTTCATAACATCTGATCTAAAGATAGGGGCAATTAAAGCAGTAATATTGCATTTTCATTTTTTACTATGGGGGTGCAAATCACAAATGACTGGTTATAAGTTAAGTTGATGTGGGTTCTTGAGACCAACATTCCACAGGCCTAAACATTTCATCATCCTCAATGTCACGGGTCAGGTAGTTATTTAGGAAAAACTGCATTTTTGGGGGTTTCGAGGGGGGCAGCACAGAGATGGAGTGGCCCCCGGGGACCAAACAAAATTTTTCCGTTAAAGTCTACTGGGGCTACATGCCCACCAAGTTTCATGTGCCCCGGTGTTACGGTGTCCTGGGAATCGTTTGACCAAAAATTCAGGAGTAGATGACAGGAGAAAAAAAAAAAGAAAAACTTTGACAATCACGATATGACCGCTATGCTAGCGGCGGTCATAATAAAGCATAGGCCTATGCATTAGAACAAGTACCATTGGTGACTGAGCTTGACGAATCATATAACTTAGTAGTTTATGACCCAAATTACTTAATTATTCAACTTAACATGAGGATTTATTTTTCAGAAGTTTAAATGCCAAAATGTCCTCTAATTATGGAATGTCCCGATTAGGGAAGTCCGAAGTTGGCAATCAGTCTTCAGGCTACTTGCCAGTTTGGGTGTGCGGAATGTAAATCTGCCACATACTGACCTCTAGTGACCTCTAACTTTGGGACTGTGATACAGCTGGAGAAATAATGAACTTCTAGTCAGTTGCTAGGGAAGCATGCTTGCTCGCTGCAATTTCACTTTGTACTGTTAAGTTTAGATGGCAACTCTTCTTTTGATCTCCGTGTGCAGATATAGGCCTACAGAACAGATGCAACTGCATTATTGTTGTGCTTTTTTGTGATTCTGACCAGAATAAAGGCGAGTTGAATCAGCAAGCACTTCAGAGAGACAGTTAAGAGCTCTGGATCAGCACATAATCGATGACCAGTGATGGGGATCAAACCAGAAAAAAGCTGAGGAGGGAAATTGAGGCAGAAAAGGTTAGGTAGAAGGAAGATGAGACCCCACTCAGAGTGAATATAGTTATGTATGTTCTTTCCTCTGCAGGGTAAAATGACCACGTTGAAGAGGGAAGACGACATTTGGAATCTGTCCGTGACTAACAAAAGACCCTTGGATGCCTCAGCAACTGTGCCACGGGACCATGTCTGCCACCTCCTCTGGGTGATGCAAATGGTGATGCTTGCCTCAAGGCAAGATTCACCAATGGAATGAGCAGACAGCAGACACAAACACAAAACACGCACACACACACACACACACACACACACACACACACATAGCGCGTGCGTTATTAGGCTACATGTATTTTGACATTTTTTGTGTCATGGATGTTTAAATAGTTTTTGTCCTCTCATACTTGTTGTGCATGTGCAGGTAGCCAATCCCCAATCTAGCTTAGTCTATAGGTTTCACTGACTATTAACTGGGCTGATATTAGCCTAAATCATGAATATGAAAACTGAAATGTTTTTATGGTCTTGGTCTAGACTCGGCATAGGCGGTCTCGTTTAATTCACACTTATGTATTTTGTTATCTGATGAGTCATGCTTACGTGTTGCGGTGACACACACATCAGGAGGATGTTCTCTTGAATCCCACAAAGCAGGCGCCAAACTCTCTGATCAACAAATACCAGTAAGTTCAGTCACACTTTTCATACAGATGGAAAATTCACTGATCCTATTATTACTTATTATTAGATTTCCTTATTTATTTTAGTGAAGCACATATGCAATGTAATTGGCCTAAACCGCTGAGTAATAGTAATAGTAGGCTAGTAATAATAATAATTTGGTCTGAGGAAAGTTGCTGCTTTTGAGTAGTATAGGCTACATTTATTTCTGCCAAATTCCTTGCCCCCAGGTAGGCTAATATCCATGCAGCTAATGACAGACTGATACTACATGCACTGTCACTTTCTGTTTGCCATCAGCAATTTGACATCAGGAAGCTGAAAATGATTAACCTCACTCATGTCAGGTGCAGCGCCCCCCACGTCATCCTATAACCACTTAAACCGAAACCTACCAATTGCATCCTGTCATCCCATGCGATTTCTAGTTCTTCACCTGTTCCAAACAAACATAAACGCTAGAATCTGCGGCATAATTGCCACAATACTCGATTCAACTCGCATAATATAGATGTCTTTCATATATAACTGTTGGATGTGTTTAGTAATTTTGCTAGAGATGAGTTACGTCAATAAACCCGCCCACTGCTTCATACGTGTCTCCTGGTTGGTCCGTCCGTTCAGTATCAGTCCTGAAATACTTTTTAATGGACGCAATATCAGATGGCTGCGCCCGTGGCGCTGGATCTGACATGAGTGAAGTTAGAAAATGATCAGTGACCCAGACAAACTTCTCCCTGGTCATTGAGCCCTGAGGGATATTTCAGTAGAAGAGGAAACCGATACTTATTGTAGTGGTTGAAATGGTGAAAATATGCATTATTTCCGAATAAACATAACCTGAGCATGCCATTTTTCAACAGTTAATGGCACTGCTAGAAGCTTGTTTTTATTTGTGGTATCCAGAGCACTCTCCATTGCGCCCATCATTGGTGGCTCGTAGGAACATCAGTTCAACCTTACAGGAGATAAAAAAAGCAATAGAACACAACACCCACAGCACAGGAAACCTTGTTTCTTAGTGATATTCACACCACCTTGCCCTCTTCACAGCTTTCTCTACAACTGTTTACCCACAAAATGTTCGTCATGCAATTTCTGAAACCTGTGATTCAAAGAGCTTATATTAAACACAAACACACACACACACGCACACACACACACACACACACACACACACACACACACACACACACACACACTGTATTGCACATGTTCAAATAGTTTTCCTGTTTCCTCCCCTGCAGATTCTCCACCTTATTAGCCACAAACCCACTGTAAAGTCAGATCTCATTTCAGCAGAAACCAATAAGGATCAGTTTGCTATTAGGCTACTACCCTTCCTTTTGTTTTTGGAATGGATTCGTTTAATCTTTTTTTTGTGATTTTCTGCTGGCAATATGGTATGACTTGAGATAATTATTATTACCTCCACCAAGGAGGTTATGTTTTCGGTCGCGTTGGTTTGTCTGTTTGTTTATTTGTCTGTTTGTCAGCAGGATAAGTCAAAAAGTTATGAGCGGATTTTGATTAAGTTGTTGGAAATGGCAAAAGGAACAAGTGATTACATTTTGGTGGTGATCCGGATCACGATGGCCTTGGCGGAGGTTTGCACTCTCTGAGTGCCTCTAGTTATAATTACATTAGTAGATCATTTTAAATGCAATTTGCCTTCACATTGATGATTGATGATAATTATTAGGTTATTGGCATATGTATTCACATTTTGATATATTTAGTTTATATTGTATTTATTTTCTTTTTAGTCTGTTCAGAAGAAGACATAGACCTACACTTGTGTTCTATTCAAAAATGCCTCTTGTAATACAGTATAGTTTGTGTAATTATTAGGATATGTATGGCTGGAATAACTTAAAAACATGCATTGATTCTTACTATTGTTTGTTTCCGAATAGCTTGTTTCTGATTAGTTTGCTTCTGAACCCAGTTCTTGGACTTTTGTCTCTCCTTGTTGTTTGGCACGGACTGTGACTTTTTATTTTTATTGTGTCCAGGATCTGCAGGATCAGAGATTGAACCTTTCACGGTCGCAGGTAAGTGTTTTGCATTATTATAACCACTGTGGATTAGCCCTTGACCGCATTTAATGTAAAGCGCCACCTAGTTAAACATGAAATAGCAAAAAGGAGTGTTGTAAAAAGAGATACAGGAGCACACTGATGAAACACTGATGCAAGCAGTCAGAGTCATAGTTCAACACAGTGGAGGCGCTTGACATAACCTTTGGTAGGCTAGTTCATTCATGGCAAACAAACAGACAGACAATTGCCCTCAGTTCTGTGAGACAAATACATCCCATTCAATCACACATAATTAGGGGTGGAAATACCTTTACACATTTAAAGAGACAGCAGGCAATATCTTAAAATCCAATACACACGTAATAGTCATATATCCAGATACCTTTTTCCAATAATACACATTCATAAAAAACAAGATAGACTAAGTTCTTCATTGTAAAATAGCAGTAAAACTATATGTGTTTTTATGTTTGTTATGCCTTATTGTGCTAAATTGTGAGAATGGACATGTCAGATATATTCTATAGCTGCTAACTGACATGCCAAGTCCGGGGGTGCCGCTTTGGCCCAATTTTGGTAAACATGAAGGCTAGTGGTGGAGGAACCGAAAATAACTACGGTATTGGCCTTTTGGAAAAAGGGAAGTTTCCAAATTTACAGTAGGACACAAATGAAGTGTATAACCAATTAAATACCCCAGTTTCCTCTGTATAGCCACAGAGCCTAAATAGCCCAACCTATCATTTTGCAAGAACTGAGCAGATCCTTTTCTGAACAAACTTAACTCAATGAGCAAACCCATGTAGCAGGTAACATTGATTTATATAGCACAGCAGCCACTCAAAGTGCTTAGACAGTGTTAGATGTACAGAATGAATTGCTCCAAAAGTTGCACCACAAGTGAAAGTTAAATTCTTTCAACAATTGAAATATTCAACACTGCCACTGCCACTCTCTCTCTCTCTCTCTCTCTCTCTCTCTCTACCTATCTATCTACCTACCTATCTTTGTGTATGTTCTAGGCGTATGAGAGTTATGTAAATGTTCATGTAATAGTGGAACAATAATGAAGCATTTACATGTAATTGCCATCGTTCATTCACTGTAGTTTCATGCTCTTCCTCCCTGTTCTCAGATTATTGTGTGAGTATCTCCACACCAGTGGATATTGTGTTTCTGGTGGATGGAACATGGACTTTTGACCAACGACAATTCACAGCCATCACTGATATACTAGGACAACAGTCAAGCCATTGGTTTAACTACAACTACAACACAATTGGTGAGCATGTGACACTACACATTATGAATAGAAGAAGTGAAGGACAGCACTCTTCAGATTTCTTCTATATTTATTCGCCGAACGTTCTTCATCGTATGGCGATTATACGCAGAAGAAGGGCTCTGCCCGAAACGTCCGTAGGCGAATAAATATAGAAGAAATCTGAAGTGTGCTGTCCTTCAGTTCTTTTATTCATAGATACTTCATTTTTCAAGATACTTGCAAAATAACCAGCCAAGGATCCAGGCACTTCTTGCTCTTAAAGGAAATGGCTGATGGTAATTTTTTGGGTGGGTTACCAAAAATTATTGAAGAAACCAAGTCTGATGACGGTTTAGAAAAATCCAGAACAGAGTTTAGTTTATAATAAAAGGAAAATAAGAGAGACAGCATGCTACACACAATCAGCTGCTCTAACT
This sequence comes from Sardinella longiceps, assembly GCA_027497455.2. Taxonomy (NCBI): domain Eukaryota; kingdom Metazoa; phylum Chordata; class Actinopteri; order Clupeiformes; family Clupeidae; genus Sardinella; species Sardinella longiceps. The sequence goes on along the minus strand of JAODXP020000019.1, from coordinate 7,002,550 downwards.
GGACAGGAAATTTCTAACTATAAGTACAGATCCAAGTTGATGGAAGATAGTCAACATACAGTAGTCACATGAAAGGTGGATAAACAACTGCCAGCCTTCCAGGATGTGCACTGTGCCGTTCTGGGTGCAGGGTAGGAAACCACTAACCACTAACCTCGCCCAATGAATGTTGTTTCGCTAGCCTTGCTCCGCTAGCTCTGCCTATGTAACGGAGGCCAGCTAGCTCGGCTAGCTTGGCGGTAGTACGTGTAAATCCTCATCACCCAATTCCATGGGCGCTTCTAACACGCTGAGTTAGAAGCTGGGGCTTTTAGCTCAGTTGGTTAGAGCATTCCACTCCCACGCCGGGCTGTAGCTTGCAGGGTGGCGGGTTCGAGACCCGTGTGCGCTGCGGACCGCCACCGGCTACACCTATCTCCACACATCCATCTGGGATTGCTGCCATTGGGAGGGAATCCAAATACAGACAAAATGGAACAGCCAATCAGGACCTCTGGATTTTTCCAAATGTGATATGCAAGGATGAATGTCATATTATGCAAAGATTTTTGATAAGGCCTAGCCTTCTGAAATACCTCTCACATGGAGTGATCCCAGATGGACATGGGGAGATAAGCAGAGCTAAGAGTATTTGAACTGGCAGTTGTCTCTACAATGTTGTGCATAAATTTAGTCTTTTTTTTGTCATGGTGATGTACAAAGTATATAGGCTACATCAATGGCATGAACTTAATCAAAAACATTATGGTTTCAGGTGTGATAACATTCCAAAATGAATGGTATTTCAAAAAAATTTACAACACAGCTGACATGATCAACAAACTCAACATGCTACCGAACAGAGAAGGAAGTCCTTTAACAGGCAGGTCTCACATTGTTTATTGACATGGTAGAATTAAACAAGGATGGATGTTTAATGGTCTTATCCTTACAAAAATACACATTTGCTGCAAATTTGTGCAACCTTCAGAGTGATGCCACAGCCCTCCACTTCATGTGGGGCTGCGTTGCATCTCTCTGTCGGGAGATATTCCATGATAATGACCGCCTCACAGAACGTTCTCCCTTACCTATTTAATGAACTCTAATGACTCTGAAGGACTTTTTTTTTTTTGATTTGTTACAAGGTCATATTTTCACATGCAATAAGTTTGTGGCAAAATTGCCACAATTTAGCAACACTATTGCTACAAATTTGCAGCATTTTGTTTTTATTTTGGTAATGGTATACTGGATGGTATAATGGATTCAGATAGAAAGTTCAGACAGTTGGTGAGAAACTGAAGATTATACTCTCATTATTTATTGATCCTATATTACAGAATTAGTTTATGCCAGTTTATATCTTAGTCCTGATGTTCATTTATAGTATTCAGAAATTGGCATATTGGCCTAATTACACTCATTGGCTTACATACTGTTGGGCTAACAAGGCGTAGGACTCAGTTTTGCCCTCGACACAATCTTCAAGACTGAGCACGGATTTAGGGCTGGTGTTCCCAAAATCATGATACTACTCTCAAGCTGCGAATCCAAAGATGACATCACCATTCCTGCTCAGAGACTTCGGGACTCTGGTGTTGAGCTCTTTGTAATTGGTATGTTTGGGCCAACTGTAGATGTCAGAGTCAGAGAAGCACTGAGAGCAGGTATGTTGACTGATCATTTGTCTTATGTGCATCTTTAAATTGTATTGCTAACTGGTAAATACTGTTACTCCAATTGTGACCCTTCTCCGTGAAACCAGTCAAATGGGTCATTTTTCCAACAATGTTCGTTTTTCTCACTCTAAGGCTCAAAAAGTACAAAAAATATCATTATTAAATTTCACACAATTATTTGAAAGACATTTTAAACTCACTTTCAAAAAAGCACATTTCCTACAACCTTGATTGCCCACTTTTAAGTATGGCACAATTAATTAGTATATTTCATTTAAGTCCTACGTTATTACATTTCCTCACCATATTATTAGCCTTGCTCAACATACTGTATATCATTGATGTTGTTGGCTGTTGTTGTGTTTATCAGTGGTGTGTGTTTATTTGAAGGTAAAAATACCTCACAAGTCCATCAGTTGAACGCCATGGCATCCCGCCCTCAGGACAATTATATCATCATACCTGAACAATTTGATATTGAGTTGGTGTTACAGCTGAGGCAATCTGCATGCAAGCGAATCTTGCAAATGGACAAAAAGATGAAAGGTAAACAAATAATCAGTGTATACAGAAATGCACCTTATATAGGAAAGGAAACAAGGGCCAGGTGGTTATGTGGAGGAAGTGATTTTCATTGTCAGCAACACAGGTATCCAGTGTCAATCAACATAGCTCTGTTCAAGGTCGTTGAGTAATGTTAAATACGAAGGAGAGAATTTGGTAAAATACAGACTTGTGAACCAGTGGGTAACAATAACTGATTGGGGCACAGAAAAACTAACATAATTTGCTTGCCCTTATTGGTTAGTGTTGGCTGTCATTTCTTTTTCCAGTCTATACTGTACCAAATTTTGTTGTTCTTATTCCTTCTGACAACACTTGTTTGACATCAGACTATTGTTTTAGTCATACTAATTTAGGACTATAAATCTGACCTTTCACTGGTTTGTGTTTGGTGATGTGGCAAAAATAGGGAAGATTGGTCATTGTCAAGAATACAATAAGCAATCAGTCAAGGGCTGGTCAAATCGTTTTGAATTTAAACATCTTCAATAAGCAATCGTTTCTCAATAGCTGAGATCACAGACCCTAGTGTGAAGAGTGGCGTAGACTGGTTATAGCGTAGCAGGGCTGGTTAACCAGACTACCCCTATGGCGACTCAGTATTAGAGTTATAAGTATGAGTATTACAGTTTTTTAGATTGCCTGCAAGTCGTAGGTCAAATAGGCCACTGTTTTGTATACAGTATAGCTCGTTGGTCAAAAGACCGCTGGTTAAATTGTACAATCCTTTTCATATTTTTCATACACACCTTCATTTGTAGCTATCTGTAGCTCACTGAATCATTAGCGGTGGAATTCTGACTAACAAACAAAAACAAGTGACTGTCAATGTATTGTTTACATAGTTTTAAAATATTTGGTAAACCTTATTTGGATGTTTTCCTTCAGATTCTGAAGGGAAACACTCTTTGCATTACATGTACACTGCCTTCTTGGGAGACGATGGACTAGAGATCACTGGCGTTGGCCTACTGGATGACCAAGCAATAGAGGTATACAGCAGCAAGAACCAGACATGGGTCCCAAAACCTGAGTGGCTGAAAATCAACATGCCCTCTGGATACTGGCAAAGAGGAGAGCTGGAGAATATAAATGGCAAAGTGCTTGCCATACTTCAGCAAATCTGTGCTTACAAAGAGTCTGGTAAGTTGAAGGTGAAACTTCTCCACTAGAGAAGGGATTTCAGCTGGGTGGCTTTAGGACTCCTGGAAGATGAGGATGCCATTAGAAAGAAATTCTCTTGTTTATGACAGATTTTGAGATTTTGAATTTTTGTATATGACAAAATTGGGAAAGAATCATACTCTGTGTTGTAAAATCACTTCTTCACCCTGTGGATGTGTGTCAGCTAATTGTGTCCTCCAGTGGAGAGTGGGCTGTGAAGCAGAGAAGCTGGCGAATAGTACACTGATATTCGAGAGGCACGTGGAAGAGTACCACCTGGATGGAGAGTTCACCCTGAGCATTAATGGCAGTGGCCAGAGGGGGGCAGCAAATGTCCAACATGACGTTCCATTTAAAGAGATGCTCAATAGCACCAAAAACATCACCAACTTCAGTGCCTTGTCTCCGAAGGAATGCATGGACCAGATGAGAAAGTTCATCATATACAGTGACAGAGAGCCCTGTTAGTGTTTTAATTTAACTGGTATTTGCCGACCTATAGACAATATTGCATGTGATATTTACACAATTTTCCATCTGTCCATCAGCTTCTTCTCCAGAGGTGACTGTTTTTCTTAAAAATGGGAGTCAGTTCTGGTTCCGTCTCACTTGCGTGGCTTCAGGGTTCTACCCCAAAAATATGGACATGAACCTGCAGATGAATGGGGTTCCCGTCACAGAGGAAGACGGAGTCCAGTCCACGGGAACCATTCCAAATGGGGATGGAACCTTCCAGCTGAGAAATAGTCTGGAGATAGTAGACTGCATGTTGCCTTATGAGGTGATCTATGAATGTGTGGTGAACCACACCGCTTCCAAGACCGTAAAGACCCTGCCAATCATCAGGCTGGGTAACTACATCGTTATTAGATAAAATGTTTTTGTAGTGGTTTTCTGGATCATAAGTTTTTAAACCAAAGTAAATCTGTGCTATCCATCAACATGAAGATTAGTGGGGTTATTGTTTACATTATATTATCAATCAATAAGATTACTTGAGACTAATTATTGTTTCATTTGTCTTGAAGATGGAATGTGTGGCTACATTCTGAGGCTTAGAGATGGGATCATCTTGGCCTCTCTTCTTCTGCTGTTACTCTCCATTGCGGTCTTCTACTGCGTCATGAAAAGGAAGGCAAGCAAGCAATCCTGCCATTCAAATTAGTTTCATCCAGCTGACCATAGAATTAGACCATTATCTGTGTAAAACCTGTTGCAAAAAAATGTTGGTGTCTGGTTTGGTAGGCCTAGCAATCTAAGCTTTGATTGTCACATCACAAAGATCATCTTGTTTTTATCACATCTGAAAAAATTTCAAAGATCAATCTTAACTTTTAAAGACACAGAGACCATTGTAAATGCTATCATCTCATCGTGCCTTGATTACTGCAATATCCTGAATTTTCTTGACCAAAAATCCATTAAGCGACTTCAAGTTGTTCAGATGCAGTTGCCAGGCTTCTTACAAAGACAAAGAGCGTTGATCACATCACTCCTGTTTTAGTCTCACTGCACTGACTTCCAGGAAGCTTAAGAATTGATTTTAAGAGTCTTTAGATTGCTTTTGAAGCTCCTCATGGTCTGTTTCCCAGCTACATAACTGATTTGTTAGTGTACGCCTATAGACACTTTAAGATCATCTGACTTGAGGTTTCCTAAAATTCTTAAGGTAGCCTTAAAACCAAAGGAGGTAAGGCCTTAAGTGTCAGAGCAATAATCTACCCTCTTTCAAATCCCTCCTTAAAACTCACTTTTATAAGAAAGCCTTTCTTAGTTTTGTATAAGTGTTAAGTTTATTTTTTATATATTTTTATAGGCCTATATAAGTTTTCATTTTAGTGTCAAAGGTACAATGTGTAGCCTTCAAATTTCTCTCATTAAACATAAGCGCCACGCAGTTCAAAGTATGAATTACTACTGTAGCCTGCATATGGATGTCAGCCTATTGTCTTTTCAGTATCCTTACTCTTTTACGAAGTACAAGACTCCTTATTTGGATTTCTCTGATTACTTGGAACAAACATGGTCTTGGATTTGTCTTCCTTCAAATCTGCCTACGCCGGGAAACAACGCAATTACCTGCACCTGCAAATTATTTGTGCGAAAATGCGAACGATTTGACCCTTCCGTATTTCAAGATGGAAGATATGGAGAGTAGTTAGATGGAGGATGTATATGAAGAGTAGTTACAGTAATGTGCATACAAATGTGAAATTTCATGGCAATAAGGATACATGGAATTAATAGTGGTGGTTAATAGTAATGAAAAAGAACAGGTAAACAGATTTTGATATTGAATATAAATGTGACACATTGTACCTTTAAGTTCTATTTTTATGTTAAGTTTATTTCTCATTTGTAATTTTACTTAAAAGAGAAAAGTTATATTTTTGATAGTTCATAGTTCATAGTTTTCATAGTTCTATTTTTTAATGTTAGTTCTATTATAGTGTTAAGTTTATTTCTCATTTTGTAGTTTTGTGAGGGATAAGTGATAAGTTTTGTAGTTAAAGTTTAAGTTTTTTAGTGTCGTTGTATTTAGTATTATGTTTATTTTTCAAATAATATTAGTCCTCAGTGTTAATTTTATTTCAATGTTAATTTCATTCATCATTTTTCACATGTAGGCTACTACATGTTGTCATGGTCTATTGCAGGGGGGTCAAACATAATGCCTGGGGGCCGGGATTGGGCCGGATGCGGCCCTTTGTATCATTTCATGCAGCCCGCCTAAAAAGCTTGAAAAGAATTGTAAGTGTCTGTTGCCTGTTTAAAAACAGTTTTAGTGATGCATTTTCAACTCCCTCTGAGGTGCATCTGAAATTTTACCTCCAGTCCATGCATGTATTCATTTTACATTCATCTTCCATATTTCAATTATGCCGGAATATACAGGTCAGGATGTCAGTAGCTTCCACCTCGTCCATTATTTCTCTATTTCGGGGCACCTCAGCGGCCTTTATCCCTTACATAATAGAATAAACCATAATATACTGTATTAATAATGTTGTTGGTGTGTTTGGTTTCCTCTTGTATGTTAAAGTAGTTCATATCCTGATCTGTATTACAGTCTTTTTTATTTCTTTAAATAAAGACTTTGTCATAATGCTACCATTAATGGAATGCTTCGTAATTAATTTTCAGACATAGGCTACTTACACTAAAGAGGTTTAATCCCTTAAGTGGGACATAATTGTCCAAGAAAGGTACTCCTTCCAACTGTAGTATAATATGTAAAATAGTTCAGACAGGAAACTCTCAGAATTAGTAAATAAGATTTCATTAGAGTAAGTACAAGGTATGTTTGGTCATGGCGCCCTAGATCTGCTCAAGATGCTGCTGCAAAGCAAAAGCTGCAAAGCTACAAAACTCAAGCTGCATAAAATACAAGTTACACTGAAAATTGCTGCCACAATAAATAAGACAAAGAGAAAATAAACAAAATCCCCCTTTATCCGAAGCAGATCTATACAGCTGGAGCTGGGAGGGAGGAGGGAGCATATAAATGGCGTCAGTGCAAGAGTTACGTGGGTCTGGCCGAAGACCAGGGAGAATTTAAACTTGCGCAGGCATATGGAAGCTGAGCTGATTGGTGTACGACACGGCTAATTAAGGGAGTCACTCCAAGTTTCCTGTGTGAACTTGGTCATTTCAGGAGATCATATAGGTAGGAAATAGGGAATGAAAGTGATACTTATGAAGTCAACCATTAAATAGTTTCATCAACACCTTTTGCCAGAAGCAAGACTTGTGACTTGTGGGAAAAAAGAGCTCATCAAAACAGCACCATCTAGTGCTGGCAAAAGAAAAGTGCATTTTGTCACTGCCCAGACCACATTTTTTTTGTGAAAAGAAACCATATAAATGACCTATAGCCTGGGCTGTCTTGGTATGCAGTCTAATTAAATGAACTGCTGAGGACAAGCTGAGGATGTCTGGGACTTGTAAGATTTGGGCATTTCTAGTAGGCACTGGGCAGTAAGCTATTCTACTGTCTGATCTTTCTCAAGGTGCCTATAGACCAAAGATCCGCGACGAGAGGGGCTGCGACGTTCTAAAAATCTGGACGTTCTAAAACTCAGAAACTGCGATTTGACATGTTAAATCTTTTGCGATGGCTTGCAACTGCTTGCAACAACCTGCGATGATTGATTCACACCGCTGCAACTCCTCTCTAAAACTGTTTCGTCTCGTTGCAGATCTTCACTCTGAATTGCCCTTAAGAATCAAGAAGGAGCTGATAAAAGCCTTAAAAGGAAGAAAGTAATTTGCCCATTAACATGGATAAATGCTCTTTAGAAAACTAGCCTATAGTGTGAGTGATATTTCTAAAAAGGACTGGTTTGAGAGTTTGTATGTATGCAAGCAGCGAGTTCAAGATCACTCAAATTAAGGTAAGGACTTCAACTTGAAGAATAGGTCAAATCATGTAAACATGTATTTATTTGTATTACATCTTATACCACTGTTCTGATCTAAACCAAACTGTGTTAATGAGACAAGAAATGACAGACTTCAGATTTCAGGTTGAGTACAAATGTGTTGGATGTATTTTACAATGGATGGTAAAGTATATGTCACCTCAAAATATCAAAATTGATTCACCAATTGGCCGCATATAAAATCTGACAGATATTAGGCACTAGCGATAAAACATCTCTTAAACCTACATGGCTCTGACACGTGGAACCCTTGAGTGTTCCCAATGTGAACTTCACACTGGTGGATCTGAAGATGGGCCGGCTTGTTATGACTCCTCCTTCTCATCACCGTGTGTGATGATGTAACAGAGAGACTTGTAGTCGATGTTGCCACTCACGTCGATCGGGGCAACAGAAAAGGCTTGTTCCACCTTGGGGGGTAAAAAAGAGTTTGAGATACAGTAAAGTGACTGTGATTTTTGGAATTACAAATTTAGTCCTCCTATTTCAAAATGAAGTATTTTGACTTACTTCTGTAGCATTGAATTTGTCTGCTTGATTCATAAGAAGCCTTTTGAACCTGCACAAAAATTGGAAGTACTATGAGAGCAGGGCCTTTTTTGCTACATCATGAAGCACCCCATCGGCGCGCACGCACGCACACACACACACACACACACACACACACAGGTAGACAGAGATAACAGACTGATAAGGCTCTGTGGTTTGCATGGAACTAGATTTTGGAGTCCCTGACATCAGTGGAGAAAATAACCCTGAACAAGTTACTGTCAAGTCATTTGCGCTACCAAGATGGTGGCCATACACAAACATAGAATCCCATACTCAATACTCCAACAACTTCTACAAGCCTACTACTAAGAACACACACAGTGCCCAACACACTCTCCCTATTGCAATTGCAATTGTGACTTACTCATCTTTGTTGACAAATCCTGTCCCATTGGGGTCAAAGAGTTTGAAGGCATTCAGGATAGTTTCTTCTGGGTCCGTTCCTGATTTCATCATCATTTCACAAAAAAGAGCAAATTTAATTGAGAAAGTTCAAATGAGCATGTAATGATTGTCTTTACTTTTACACTAGATTTATAACACTGAAAATGCTACAAGGCGGTGTCTTCTTTTTTTATCTGAGAGTTAATTTTGGTCCAAATTAAGTTGGATATGAAATGACCTTGCTTATTATATTGCCATCAAACACAAATAAGCATCTTAGCAGGGTCTGTTCTATTGTTTTCCACCAAAGACTTTAGAGTCGTTTTACACAGGCTACTGCACACAGTATTTATTGATCAAATGCTTACCATTGAGTTTCTCTCCAAACAGAGTGAGGAAGACAGTGAAGTTGATTGGGCCTTTTCCCTCATTCAACATGGCCTCCAATTCTTCATCTGGAACATTCAGCTTTCCTGCCATTAGTAACACAGCCATTAGAAAGCAGCGAGAGAGAGAGTGAGTGTGAGAGAGAAAGATCACACAAGTAGATGTCTGAAAGGAATTATCTGGCATGAATCAACCTGTAGCCATATTTTGTGGTTTCGCCATTTCGGTCTGCGTTGCACAAAATTTGGTCATTCTGATAGCTATCGACAGCACTTACTGTGCGTTCAGACCGAGACCGATTCAGGCGACATGGGCGACGGAAGTTATTGACTTTGTATGGAGACCAGCGATTTCGGCAACAAAAGTGGCAGGTGACTTGGGCGATGAAACTTTGGCGACTTGGGCGATAAAATCAAGTTAAACTTTGGTTAACTTTACATAAATGAGCTATGATGCGGTTAGGCGATTACCAATCAGAATGACGATTTACTGGGAAGATGCCTGTAGAGAAGCGTCATGGGCTAACGTCATGGGCAAATTTGCCGTTTTGGTTGCAGTGCTCAAGCGATGTTTCTTGGCAGTCTTCGGCGACTCTTGGCAATTTATCGGTCTCGGTCTGAACGCTCAGCTAGCCCTACAGGTTGATTCACTCTGAGTAATTCCTTTAAGCATTCAGTATTACCTAACTGTGCATAGGTTTCCTTCAAGTCCTGTTTTTTGATGACGCCATCTCGATCTTGGTCAATGCAGCCAAAGGCCTGTGGAAATAACACCAAAAATGATTGTTTTGTGTTGCTTGTTTGAGTACAGGGCCCCTGTACATTTTGTAGTTTACAGTTACTTGGTAGGTCCTAGCTTATAGTATTAAAGTCATTAATTATACTTTGAATAATGTGCAATATCACCCAGTGGAATGGAGTTCTGTTTTCTGATTGGCTGAGAGGATGTTCATTATATTCTGATAAAAGGATACCGCTGACGTTTATCTGGTAAAAAGTTTTGTCTGTTCCATATCAATGCTCTCCAGAATGGTCACTCCACGTTAGTGCTGTGCTATTCTTCGCTTCCACCTTTTACAGGACACCTAGGTGGTCCTTATCCTTAACATACCATGATAATTGTTTCACATAGTGCACTACTCTTTTTTAATAATATTTATTATAAAAGAAAGTGTCTTTTGGACATTTGGCAGACCCCTGCAGTCCCCTTGAGAGTCCCTTGGAAGTCACAGACCCTCTGTTGAGTATTTCTTTGCAAGAGAGTAATGTCTAAGTCTTGTCCTCTAGGTCGCTGCTAATAATAATGTCCATAGATGATTCAGATGATGACCGGATGAAAAAGTACGAATAGCAATATTGCTGCAATGCAACTGAGCTGGGGATATCAAGTTATATTGATAATGCCTGTCTAAGATCCCTTTGAGTAGTTTCACTACACAGAACCTATTAGTAGGGTATACGTGTTTGACTTTGTGCCTGGTGTACCTCCTTAAACTCCTGTATCTGGGACTGCTCGAACATGGAGAAGACATTTGAGGAGCCGCGCTGTGCCGTCTTGCCTCTCTTGGCTGCTGCTTTCTTACTTGCCTGATGGGAGACAAGTCAGAATAAAAATGTTTGCTTTGCAGAAAATGAGCAGGATACGGTGTGCAAGGTGTCCCTATGTATATGGAGAACTTTTAACTACTACTCTCACAGTAAATATAGGCCTATTAGTGCGAAAACAATTTGCATTTCTCCATGAATGAACATTTGATGTGCTACAAATGAATGAAAGACCTTAAAATTGGTTTGTGGAACAAATTATCATTAAAACAAATTATTAGTACAATTTCCCGTTAGTTTCCTAGCATCCTCAAGACTTCCTCCGACCTAATTAAGCATTAGCCAATAGTATTATTCACAAACTGATATTCATATCTTTTTGATTTCAAAAGAATTAAACCGTAAATCACACAAACAAATGCAATTTAAAATCCAATTCTGTTATTATGTAGTATAACGGTTACTCAGTAATTGTTCAGTACTCACCATGCTGGCTACTGTCTGAGGTCCCCCAGTGTGTGTGTGCCCAGACCACAAGCCTGGCTGATAGGTGTTATATGTATGGCACGGCTTATCTCTTGCCCTCCCTATAAAAAGATGCTGATGGCTAGCACAGCCCCTTACATGGCCATCTGAGACCTGCCTGTGCAGGGGGCCCATGATAAGTGTCTAAGTGGGTAGATTCCAGTGGGGTGGAAACAATTGGGGAAGCTGTTGTGTGTGTGTGTGTGTGTGTGTGTGTGTGTGTGTGTGTGTGTGTGTGTGTGTGTGTGTGTGTGTGTGAGTGACAGTATGAAAGCAGTACGCAGACAACCCCTAAAAGCTGAAGAGGGGCTACAAAGAGCAACTTTGAACAATGTTGTTGCCCAGTGCTCCTAAATATTTTGTTTTAGGTAGATTGACTTTCCCCACAGCATTCATGAGGAGAATTTATATCAATTTACATCATCCCTCAAGACATAAAGACCTATGTTCGTTATTATTCAGCATTACCCAAGAAGTTGTCATATGTTTCATCACATTACCGCTAGTGTGCAGCTGGGGATGGGCCTGGGTCTAAGGGACTGGATCATAGAGATAAATCTGTCTATTTTTGTTTTGTTTTGGGGACAAAGACATATTATATTTCATGTAGATTTAATTTAACATTTTAAGTTAGGGATACAGTGAGGCTTTATGAGGCCTTATTTCACTTTTGCTTATAGTGTTGCAGGTTTGAAGGCTCATCCTTATCCCATGGAAGTGTCCTTTTTTTTTTTTTTTTTTTTTATTTAAATTTTTTCAACATCTATCACAACAGGGATACTCAGTACATACAAGACAAATTACATAGGGCACCAGACAAAAGGACAGACAAAGTAAATACGACATCAGACAGGAAGGACACAGATCACATGTATTGACACAGGACTTGGGGAAGAAAAAGAAAAATCAAAATAAAGATAAATAAATAAAGAAAGAAAGGGGAATGTGTGTCTATATGTGTGTATGAGTGTGCATGTGTGGGATGTATCTAATGCGTATGTGTGTGCATGTGTGAGATGTATCTAATGCGCATCATCTGCTCTATAGCATGGTTTGGGAGCACCTTATTATCTTATCTAGATACTTACAAAAGTCTGCATTCCATCTTTCTAGTTTTCCTTTTACCTTACATGACATTTTCTCCAATTCAAATACTTCTTTTGTTGTTTCAAACCACTGTTTTAATTCTGGTATTTTTGTTTGCTTCCATGTCCTAGTCAGCTGTTTCAATGCAGTTAGGCGTAATATATTGAACACTGTCCGTTCCTTTCTATTTATCTTGTGTTGTATATTTATACCCAGCCAATTTTCCAAATTGAGTGATTCCTTTATGTCAAGGATATCTTTTGTAGCTTTCTCTATATCTAACCAAAAAGATTTTATTGCGGGGCAAGTTAGAAATATATGTGTATGGTTTGCTTTAGCCTCTCCACATCCTCTCCAGCATCCAGACCCTTTTGCAGGTGAGATCTTTCCAATTATGTTTGGAGTCATAAAGTATCTTTGACTTATTTTCCAGGCATATTCTCTCCAGTGTTTTGATTGTGTTGTTTTAAAGTTTTCTTTCAGTGAGTTGCTCCACACTGTGTCTGAGATACTTATGGCTAACTCATTTTCCCATTTTTCTTTTACACTATTCTTTGTAATTGTTACTTTTTGTACTATTTTATATATATTAGAAAGTTTTGTCTTACCTTTAATTCGATTTTCTATCATAAATTGTGATAGCACATTACTAAAATTTGTATATTTTAAAGTTTCTTTAATGTAGCTTCTTATTTGTAAGTATTTAAAAAAGTGATTTTTCTCCAAATCATATGTAGCAGTCATAGTGTTGTATGTGTTTATTACCTCTTTATCTAGAAACTGCGAGAAGGCTACTAAACCTTTACCTGCCCAACATTGTAAGATCTTGTCGCTACCTGGTATAAAGTCCGGATCATGTAGCATTTCCCTAAGCAGTACATTCTCGCTCTTTATCTTTAGTTTTTTGCACAATTGCCTCCAGTTTGTGAGTGTATTTCCTATGCTGAAAGGTTGTAAAGGTTGTTTTTGCCTTTCTTTCCCAACGAAAGGCAGTGTTCCTATTGATCCTGTTGCCATTTCCTTCTCCATATTAATCCACTTTCTCTCTTGGTCTCCTTTCATCCACTTCATAATTATTTCAACTTGTGTTGCAAAATAGTAATTTTGTATATTTGGTAAGCCTAACCCTCCCTCCTCTTTCGGTCTAGTTAGTACTGTCAATTTTACTCTATGCTTTTTATTATTCCATATAAAATTTGCTAATGTTTTGTTCCATGCGTTAAAGAAAGTTTCTGGTAAACTAATTGGTAAGGCTTGAAATAAGAAAAGAAGTTGAGGGAGTACCATCATTTTAATTGTTTCCACTCTGCTATACGTCCCATCTGGTATTAATTTCCACCTATTTAAATCTTGCTTTATCTTGTTTTCAAGTGTGCAGTAATTATTTTTATACAGGTGATCCAAATCTTTACTAACGGAAATGCCTAGGTATCTTATAGTATCTGTATCCCATTTAAAGTTGTATTGTTTTCTAAAATCCTGACTTAATTGTGTTCCAATACTTAATGATTCGCATTTAGTTTCATTTATTTTGTAACCAGATACTGTGCTATAGTCTTTAATGACCTCCATCAAGTGTAGCATCGAGCTTTCAGGGGAAGTTAGGTATACAATTATATCGTCCGCAAAAAGAGCTAGTTTGTGTATTTCCTTCCCTATCTTCATCCCTTTTATACTTACCTGTTTTCTTATAGCTATTGCTAAAACTTCAATATATATAGCAAATAGAAGTGGGGAGAGAGGGTCTCCTTGTCGGGTGCCTTTTTGAATAGCAAATTTCCTTGACAGAGTGCCATTGGTTTTAACTATAGATACCGGGTTAGTGTAGAGAGTTTGAATCCACTGGCAGAATCGTATGTCTATTCCAAATCCCTTAATTACTTCAAACATAAAAGGCCAACTGACCAAGTCAAATGCCTTTTCAGCATCTAATGTCAGCAACACCAGCTGTTCTTTTTCTCTTTGTGCTTGATCAATTACATTCAGAGTTCGTCTAATATTGTCAGCTAGGAGTCTTCCTGGGATAAAACCACATTGGTCAGGTGAAATAATGTCTGTAATATGTTCTTTTAATCTGTTAGCTAAGATTGATGATACTATCTTATGGTCTGTGTTTAAGAGAGAGATAGGCCTGTACGATTCACATTTAGTGGGATCTTTCCCTTCTTTGTGTATTAATGTTACTATTGACGATGACCACGTTTGGGCCCACTTACCTATGTTTAGTGCATGCCTGTAGGCTCTAACCAATAATGGAGTTACTTGATCTCTAAAAGCTTTGTAGAATTCATTTGTGAATCCATCATCTCCTGGAGATTTCCCATCCTTCAGTCCCTTTATTTGCATTTGTACCTCTTCTGGCATTATTAGATTTATTAACTTTCCATTATGTACTTGTGTTACTTTTGGTAAATCCATGTTTTTTAGGTACATCTGAATCTGATCACCATCTGCACTGACCTCCTGCTTATACAGTTTTTCATAATAGCTGGCAAAAGCTTCTGCAATCTGTTCCTTGTCCGTTATTATTGAACCTTTACTTAAGTTTAGGTTAGTTATATAGGCTTTCTTCATTTGTTTCTTAAGTTTATAGGCCAATATTTTTAATGACTTTGGCCCACCTTCATAGCTTTCTTGCTTTGAGAATGTCATTAGTTTTTCAACCTCTGATGTACGTATTCTGTCTAGTTGTGTTCGCTTTTCTTTCAGTTGTACTTTATCTTCGTTAGTGTTTGTTTTGCTATGTCTACTCTCTATGATTTTTATGTCCTCGATTAGCTGTTTCTGTTCTGCCTTTCTTATTTTCATTCTTGCTGAGGCATATGAAATAATATGCCCTCTGAGGACTGCTTTAGCCCCTTCCCATAGTGTAACTGGGTCTATGCCTTCTGTATCATTTATTTCCACATAGTCACTTAGTACTTTTCTTACCATATCTTTAAAACCTGGCTCTTCTAGGAGAGAATTATTTAACTTCCATAGACTCCTACCTTTACTAGTTTGTAGAGCTATTGTAAGGGATATCGCTGCATGATCTGAAATATTTATTGAGTTGATATTGCATGATTTGACTAACATTACATTTTGTTTGTACATGAAAAAGTAATCTAGCCTATTGTAAGTTGAGTGTCTTCCCGAGTAGCATGTATATTCCTTTTTGTCTGGATTTAATTGTCTCCATACATCAACCAATCCCAATTCAAAGCATGCCTTCCTCAACAAATTAGCGTTTTTCTCTGCTCTATGTATCCTGGCACTAGAGGAGTCGAGTTTTGAATTCATCACTAGATTTAAATCCCCTGCCATTATGGCTACTCCCTTTGTCTTTGTGGCTAATAAATCAATCAGATGTTCCATAAATTTCTGGTCCAAGTCAGGAGGATAATAAACGTTTAAAAAAGAATATTGCACTCCCTCTATTTTCCCAACTACTAGTACATATCTTCCTTCTTTATCTGTATAACAGACCTCAAGTTCAAAGTTTAGGCGTGGTTTAATTATTATTACTACTCCTCTCTGTTTGGAATTATATGTGCTATAGTAGATTTGGCTCTTTGTTATTTTCTTTAGTTTTTCATGCTCATTTTTCTCTAAATGGGTTTCTTGCAAATAAACTACATCTGCTTTTTCTTTATCCATCTCTAACAGAATCTTTTTTCTTTTTATAACATTATTAATCCCATTAACATTCAATGATATTACCTTTAGATCACTCATGGAGCAGCTGACCGTTCCCTGGAGCAACACTTCTTAGTATTTGAGTATTGGGCTGGTGTACACCTGCTGCATGATAGAGACAGATATATTTGCATTCAGATGCATGTCTGTGTGTATGTGTGTGTATGTGGAAGTTGGTATGTAGGTCGTGGCAATGTAGAGTATGTGAAAAACACTGGGGATAAAGCATAAAAGGAAAGAAACAACAAGGAAACAAGGAAAAGAGACAATAGACAGACATACATGATCGGTTCCATCTGGAACACCCCAGACTGAGGTGATATCCCATGGTGACTGTTGTTATAGACATCTTAGTGATCAGGGAGTACGCCAGGGCTGTAGGTGTACAGATCCCTATTGTGGCAGCTTGTGTTCTGTGGCCCCTCCCCCTGCTTTACAATTGTTAGTGTATTTATAATCAATCAAATCCAACCCAAAGTGTATTTCTTAGCTTTATTTTATTTATCGTATTTCCAAGCTATTTATGCGAGCAGAAAAAAAAAATAAAAAATAAAAATTAAATAAATAAAGAAAGAAAACCAAACCAATTTAGTCTTCCCAGCTAGTCTTTTCCCCTCTTGAAATTCCATATGTATATTTATATTTAGCTTTACACTTTTTTTTTTTTTTTTTTTTTAAATAAATAAAAAAGGAGGAGAGATTTCATACAGAGGGCAAAACAGCACAAACCAAAGAAAATATAATATTAATAATAATAATAATATCAAAAGAAAAACATCAATTTTAATTGCATTTCCCCATTAAGCATTCCCCCCTTGCTCCTCCCCACCCCACCCCAGTCTCCCACCTAGAATCTCTCATTCAACACTCATACCAGTCCATACTCCTCACATACACTCATACATCCATTCCATTCCATCTTTGGCCGCATTCACCCAACTAGTCATCCCTTTCTTACACATACTGCTCATCCTCACACTCATACACATTCACACCACTTACCAAACATCCACTCCCCCCTAGCACTCAGGCACACTCATTCACCCAACCAGCATTTTTCTCTTTCTTACCCCCAACTCTCAGCCTTACATGTACAAACCTATTCAAGCAGACACATTCACACAAACACATCCACATTCACCCAACTAACTATCCCTTTCTTACCCAAACTACTCATCCTCACTCTCGTACACATTCACACCCCATCACCCCATACTCACTTAACCAACAACCACCCCCCCCCAGCCCCCTACATACACACACACCCACACACACATACCAACATGCTCACATCTCATATTCCATACATTCACTCAGTCACATACTCTCCCCTTCCTCAAGCACACACACACCCACACTCATATCAACATGTTCACATCTCACTTTCCATACATTCACTCAGTCACATACTCCCCCCCCCCCCCTACATACACACACACACACACACACACATACCAA